>OX382187.1:2095455-2312615 GCA_947507545.1 Clistopyga incitator
AATAAAAATATGATTCGAGGGTAAATTCAGATTAATCAAGATTTATTCTCCGACTTGGGACGCGATATTGTGACAAAAATAGTCCCATCGATAACGATGGAAACTAACGGAAAGATAGATTTCAGTTAATTTAATGTGGCTAATTGTGAGAAACATTTTGTCCGTATGCTCATTACCCGATTGATTTAATTTGCCTAAGTGACGAGCGCTGGCGAATCCGAATCTCTTATTCTGTGCAATTTTCTTCGTCATAATGTAAGAAAAACTCGTAGCAAATCCTTATCAACGTAACCAATATTATTGCATTGATAATTATACAACGATCAATTATATAATCAATCGTAACGATAATTAATTATATAATCGAATGATAATTACCTAATAATAATTCCAAGTTGCTTGGTCATTAAAAATGTCTTATATCCGACATATTCCGTCGAATACTAATCGATGTCTCAGTTTCCTCATAAATTAATAAATCCTCCGTCGATGTTTCAGTTTGTTTTATCTATATTATCGGTTCGTTTTCTTTTTGTTTTTGTGTTATTAGGCGCCAAGGGAGACAACATATATATTTCTTTTTTTTTTCTTCTCGACGCAAAAATAATTAAAAAACGTGGATTTCAAAGGATCAATGATATATGTACATAGATGAAGATAAGAGACATTAGTACCAGTAGCAGTATAATTGGTTGTACCGTGTGAATTGAAAACTTGGGCGAAATTCGGTGACGTTTATCGGCGATCGTCTCCGTTCTATGCGAAGCGATACGTTTTTTGTTTATCTTTTGTTTTATTGTGGCGAGTCTTGCGGACAAGCTATGCACAAAATCAGTCCCGTGTTGTGTTACATGCCGCGCGACGAACGCCGCGAGCGTCGAAGCGAGCTGAGATAAAGAATGAAAAAGGCAAAAAAAAAAAGAAAAACAAAAAAATAAAGAAAAAAAAAACAGATACAAGTTAAGCTCTTAGGGCTTTAATTAATTGTTTTTCGTTTGGAGTGTCACGATCACTTGAAGATTGATTATAGTTTTTTCCAGCATTTCGAGCCACGATACGTTGGTCAACGAGCAGAGCAATTGATTGGCACAAGTGGATCCGGTGCCAGAAGCGCTAACCAGACTCGATGATATCGACGTTCCGTCGCTCGAACGCTCGATCTTCGTGGTTGGGGATTTATCGTCGTGCGCGAGACGTTCGTCGACTGCCTCACTCGACTTCACCTCCTCTCCCTCTTTCTCAGTCTTATCCTTGTCCTCGACGTCCATCTCCGAATTGGAATCCCGCTCGCTCCGGTTTTCGTTTGTCGGCGAGTGAGCTTTTCTCCTCGCTGTTTCCTCGCTTCCCTCTTCGCTCGCCGTGAATTTCCGCTTCTTCGACGGCGCCTCCGCCTCCTGCTGACTCGTTTCCTTCATCCTCGCGGCTCGGGTTCGCGCCAGCAATGTTTCCAACGCCGGCAACAAACTCGGCGGCGCTTCCAGTCTCGTTCCACTGCTATAAACCAAAGCCAGCGCCCGTAAGTCGCCCGTTAATCTGTGAGCCGAGACCTTCACGTCCACGGCCTCCACCATCGTGCTCATCGACGTCACCAGATTGTCGATCAACGAACAAGTCTGCTCGGTTAACACGTGATTCGCGAGCTTCGGGAAGAAGGTCTTCAGGAAAGCGTGTATCGCCGGAACACCCAACGACGATCTCTCGTCCAGAAGAACCGCGTCCACGTAATCCACCGTGTACGACGAACACAGAAGCGCCGCTATGTGCTTTCTGTCGATGTGCGTTGCCGCGTGAACGTCCAACCAGAGCCGCGGAAAAAGTGCCAGATGCAATGGGACGCCTGTAAATGAAAGACGTTATGGAATTGTCACCTTACGGACTTACGTATTAGTAAAATTATTTAAGAAGTCGGTTTCTTCAATTTTCGAATAGTTTACGCTGTTAAGAATACCGTAAATTTTTTATGTCGAAATTAGACGTGCACGAGTGGCTCGAAATCGGTGATAAAAATATCTTGAAAATTGCCGGATGGATTCTGATGAGAATTCAACAGGTATAATTTAATATACACTTGAGTTCTCTACAGATTTATATGTACATTTAATGAGATTTGTATTAATATAATTTCGTACCTTCAAAGCCCAGCATGGCGCTCAAATTAACGAGAGTGTCGGTCATGCAGTCGTTGTTGATAGCGAGCCTGCACATAACGTCGATGAGCTCGTGATACGGTAGATAAAATTCGAGGAGAGCACTGTCGTACTCAGGATCGATGCCTTTCGCGGCTTCGAGCTGAGAATGAGGCACGGCCATTTGTACCATTGGCCTCGCGGGCCGCGAGCCCATTTTCCCCGCGGCGGTCGATCTCCTCGGGAGATAAGGTCCGGGCGGTACCGCGGCATGAGATTCCTGAAGAGCCGCGTGGCAGTGCGAAAGCAGAGGCGCGAGAATCAATATCGCTTCCGCCGGAACGAGCATCACCAGCTCCTTCAAAAGATCTATCGCCAAATTTCGCATATCCGGCGGATTGTACGTATTCAAGAGTGTCGCGAGTTTCCGAAGGACATCCGGCCATTCTTTGCAGTTGCCAAGAATATTTCTAGCGTCCGGTCCGTCCCTCGCTGTTCTCACGCAACGCACGAGCTCCACGATAATCGCTATCAATTCGGCTAAATCTCCGGCAACGTGACAAGCCGTTGCCTCGTGGTACATAATGTGCAGCATGTGAAACGCCTCCAAAGCCATACTCAAGCCTCCGTTGTAAACTACGTACAGACGGTCGTCGTCTGATTCTATAAGACACCTTTGTGGAAAGATAAGCACAAGAATTCGGATTAAAATCAAATTTTCAAAGAGAATCTTGAGGGCCATCGGGAAATTGGGTCGAAGGTCGAATTACCTGAAAGCGGAGATGAGAGTGGCCCAGCAGGATCGACCGTCTAGACCTTGTAGGTACGAGGACAAAGTTCCGCGCCTGAAAGACGCGATCTCCGCCTCCTCCTGCTCCGTTTGGTCGGGATGCCGCGTTACCAGAAGCTGCATTAGCTTGAACAACTCGTCAACGGCCTGTGAAGTACGAAAGGCAATTGAGTACCAAAATGCAGAGATTCTTTGAATTAATAATCCGCAGGAAAATAAATGAAAATTCCACTTTGTGAATCGACTCTTCTTCGATTTAAATCAATTTGGCGGCTGAAAGCCTTTGAGTTTATCAATAAATTTCTTTTTTTAAGTTCAGATTGAACGGTTATGGGCATATTCATTAATAGTTGAGGAGAATTTAATATTTTTCGGTCGCTTTACCGTCGAATATTGCGTAGGATGAGGCGTGATATTTTTGAAGGCCCATTGAATATTCTGATGAGCGGCGAGTTGTCTGGTAAAGACTCGCGATTGTTGACAGCACAGCCTCAATAATCCGTAATACGCAGGCAGCATAACCCGATTGAACAGCACCACATCCTGGTCCTCGTGATCGGCACTGTTAGCGGCGAAAAATCATTGAGTCAGGTAGAGAAAAATGTCGCTGATGATGATTTTTCAAGATTTTTTTAAACTCACAGTATATAATTGAAGGCTATGTTCTTGGTGATGTGCGGATTGTGAAGTATCATCGCGACGTTCTCGGGACATTCGCAACACACGTGATACCAGAATAGTAGCACGGCTTGTTTGTTGTGATGAACGGGAATGCTCGGCTCAGAGAGTTTCGGATGAAACAGCGTCCACAGATCGTTCAAATATTGTCCAAACTAAAATTATCACACGTCAAATTATTTCCTTCAATTTCTCGACTCTATCAGAACTCAGAGAAAAGAGCATAAAATACATTGTCAATTTAGCCAATCAGTAATTATAATTCGCAAGATCGTAATGCAGATTTTCAAACAGATGCTCCACTTACCATAAGCTTCTCGGTCTTGGAAACCGCGCAGTAGGTAAGCAGGGCAAAGTAGGCAGTGAGTTTCATGGTTCCGTGAGTCTGAATGTCGATATAATGTCTCGCGGGTTGCAGGAGTCGCAGAAGGGCAGTATAAATTTGATGAAGAATAATAGTGGCCTCGGAGGAGAGCTGAAGTTCTCTGGAGGAGTTGCATCCCAAGCCGAGCCTGTAGGCACCTCGATAACCCTGCCGGAAGTGCGTCGACGGCACGAGGGAAACGAGTAGGAAAGCTGCGGCGGAGCGTACTCTTTGATTCGAATGCTCGATGAGAAAGTGTTGGAGCCAAGTATCGAGGCCCTGCAGAACCCAAGCGTGGGCGAGTTTGCTTCTTGTGACAGCGAGGGCCAGCCACTCGAGTGCTCCGTGCGGCGCGACTCTCGCAGCTTCCCAAACTCGACTCAGTATCAATTGAGTCATGCAGGGAAGACCGCTCGGCCCGGAGCCTTCGGTGAGGAGCGTCAGGAGCTTAAAAAACGGCTGACAGACGTCCGTGTGCTTGGTTATAGCTTGAAATATCATCGTTACTATGTGAATCGCAAGTCTGTCGTTCCATCGGCACAGCGATTGAATAAGATTGCGCGTTTGGTTGAGATTTATGACGTCCCGCGTTTGCTGATACAGGAACGGAAAGCCTTTACCACCGGCTACGGCATTGAGATCTGCCGGCGATAGTGTGAGTCTGTTGAATAAAAACAGAAGATTTCAAATGAAAATTAGTTACAGCGACACAATAATCACATTTTTGCTCAGCTTATTTGGAATCGTATATTGAAGTTGAAATGGCAATGACTGGTCTTGAAAAATTTGAACAACACAGTTAAACTTAGCAAAAAATTGTAGATATAAATTAGCGTATGACTAAGAAATAATGTAACAATAGTAATTTTTTTTTTTTAAACCCGAATGAAAAAATGGAAAAAAGGCCAGAAAAATTACCTGTGATCGGGTCCTCGGCTGCGTTCGACAAGAGTGGCAACGAGTGTGATCATTTTGTCGATGGACGCAGGCCGGAGTTTTTCCGAGGCGACGGCAAGCACGAGTTCCTCTTCCTCCTCCTCCTCTTCCTCGCTGACGGCGTCAGCGGTTTCGTGAGTCTTATGGCCGAGATAAAAGTTGACCATCGTCGAAATCGCTTGGACTCTGATCAAAAAAAGAGTCTCCTCCTCGCCCATTTTGCTGAATTCGTAGAGAAAGCCAAAATACTCGGTGAGATGCTTGAGATGTTGCTTGGCGTGTTCCATCAGCGACAGGAGCATCCTGACGAATCGCGTTACGCAGGATTGCGTGCCAACGCCGTTGTACTGACTGCTCCCAGAATCGCTTTCCGTTTCGCAGAGAAGATATAGAGGCGCCTGGCTGGACCTGAGTCTCTGTATAACGTGTATACAGAGCCTCTGAAACATTTGCCTGACCATTTGATTCGGGCACTTGACTAGAATCTGTATCGGCCACCAGGAGTCGCCAGCCATTCGCTCGAGAAATCGCGCGGAAGCTCCGGCCGAACCATTGAATTGTTTCGTTAGCAATTCGACCCACTGCACCATCGTAGGTTTCTCCTTGGCATGGATGAAAGTCTCCATGAAAAAGGACGTGGAAAGCTCGGCGGAGAGTTCGGTAACGTCCGGTTGCATCGAGAGCAGAGTCTGCGGAATGTAGCGGCATATTTGCCACATAAAACTGAAGTACGTGTGCTCGAATATATTTTTGTCTTGTAGAAAATGCGTGTTATCCTGCCAAATCCAATCCTCGAGTTCCTTGTTGAGCACGAGTTGCGGAGAGTGCGCCGGTTGTACGAGCTGTTGCGTTTGTTGTTGCTGCGTAGGTTGTTGCTGTGTAGGTTGTTGCTGCGGTGACTTGTCGTAGGTGCGATTGAGCTCTTCGAGGCCGTAAGACGAGGCAACGCAGCTAACGGGACTCGAAACGGTGGCTTCTTCCTCCTTGGCCGTCTCGACGCTCGGATCGCTGCACCATTCGTAAAACAGCATATAGGCCGAATTTGTTTTCTCAAAGCTGAAGTCCATGAATTTATCCGTCACCGAATCGTAAGTTTTGCTCGTCATTTCGCCGCCGAAGCACTCGGCGGCGATTTGACTCGGATCGAAGGGTTTAACTTCAGCGTCGTTGAACAAGAACCATTTGTCTTTATTGGCGGAGGTGCGATCTCTTATGAAGCTGTAATAATGTCCGCCATCGGCGGTTCCCGTGTGAACGGTCACTCCGATAAGATCGTACTGATAATGCTCCATTTGCGTCTCCGAATCGCTCTTCGTTTTACCCTCCATCGACGAATTCAACTCCATCCCCGAATTATCGAGTTCCGTTTCGATTTCGCTTCTCTCCGCGCTCGCGTCACCGCTTCCGTCTTCGCGATCGCGTTCCTCGCGACAATGTTGAGGCATTAGTTTCTTTTCCACGTAACCGGACATGTCGAGCCTCAGAGGAAAGCTGAAGTGCGTGTTGACCTTCTCCTTGAGCATCGTGCCCATGTTGAAGGTATAACGCATTGTGTTGAAGCACAATATGTGCGGCAATTTTTTGAAACACGCTCGTTTTTCGGCACGCGCTTTTTTTCCGCATTGCGAGCACGTGTACATGTTGTCGCCTTCGAGGGTGTCCTTGACGGTGACTTCGTCGAGGCTCTCGTAGAGATTTCTCATGTCCGCGACTTGGCAACGAACCGTGTAAAATTCCTCGAGAGTTCGACTCACGTGTTCGCAATCGAGAGAGACAACGTTGTTGGATATAACGCCGCAGAAGAGCGTCTTCACCAAGTGCTTCAAGTCCGAGGTCATTTCCTCGAGTTTCGAGACGAGATCGATGAAGAATTCGGCCATATCCTTCTGCTCCCCGGTGTTGAGAGGCTCGTGATTCATCGTGTAAACGCGACAGAAGCTCCGAGGATTGTAGGCCTTTCGTTCGGACTCGAGAAGATACGCGAACATTCTCTGAAGCTCTCGCAACGTGAGTTGATGTTTGTTCGCGCGATTGCAATCAGCGCCGAGTATAGCGACTCTCGCTTGCGGCATCATGTACAAATGCTGCATGCAACTAGCCATGTAACAAGTAGCGCCGAGATTCGTAAGTCCAACGTAACCGCAATCGGATCGTCCGTCTTCGTGAGGCCAATAATCCCACGGATAAGGCGAATGTGGTCCTGGTCTGTGCTGAACCATGAGTTTCTCGTGAAGCAGCCGATAATTCTCCGGCGCGGACTTCACGAGCTCCACCAGTAGATCGAAAGCCGCCGACCTTGAAACTTGACTCTTGCACTTCGGCACGTGTTTCATACGTGGATTCGGGAGATCGAAGAGAAAATCGAACACGCAGTGAAGCAAATTCTGCCCTATTTTCGCCTGTTTGCACGGAGGATTGTGCGTCATTATGTTGCAAGTTAAATTGAGGAGTCCAACGAGTGCGTCGTCCTCAACCGTATTATGCCGGGTCTCCAGATGTTCTCTGCTGAGGACAGAATCGATAACGCGACTGGCCAGAGCCTCGAGGTCGATGCTCGCGCCTTCGTTCGCTCCGGATTCGGTCTCGGCTTCCGTTCCTTCTTTTATAGCGTCTTCGGGAAGCGCGTCAACCAATCGACAGACGAGCCAGAAGTAATCTCTGCAAGCTGGACCGTAAGGCTCCTTCCCGTCGTCCAATGCGGAGTGAAGATGCAAGGGAAGGTCGGGTCTTCGACGATGAGACGGTTGCATGGCTTCCGCTACAACGAGATACTCAAGAAGCGTATTGAGCATCGGAACTATGAGACTCGAGGCGTCCGAGCGTTCCGAATCGTTTTGCTCCTCATCCTCCGTTCCAGTTGTGCCCAAACAGAGTCTATAAAGCGCCGTGCAGACTTCCCTCCTCACCGCGGGCTCCGGATCTTCCAGCACCAATCTGCGAAGCCAAGTTCTGCCGAAAGTCTCCGGTGAACTCGGCGAGAAAAGATATTGCCTAACGTTCGGATCGCTGTGCACCCAGCAAACGAGCAGAGCCATTGTGTAGTGAATAACTTGAGATCTGCCGAACAATCCGGTTTTGTAGTGATTAGGATCGCGGGGCATCGAAGCCTCGTTGAGAATGCTGGTCAATCGTGGCATCACAGAATCAACGACCATCATGGAGAGCATCGCCTCGCTCAATCTCGGCACGATGAGCTTCTCCGGCTTGTGCTTTCGGCTCTTTTTCTCCTCCTTAACAACGCCTAAGTGACATAGTTGCTTGAGGAGACTCGCGAGACAATCCTGCTGCCATTCGCTGCCGTCTCCGCGCTCCAAACAACCGGACATGAAGATGTCGAAGAGGTGACGAAGCCCGCCGTGCTGAACGAAGAGCGTTGACCACGGGATGGGCTCGTCCTGAGCGGATTCTTTGGTCTCCGCTTCCGCAGCTTCTTCGGTTATGTTCGTGGAAGCGGAACTTCCGCCGGCGCCGCTATCCCCCGCTCCTTCGTGCACCGGAGTTATCGTAACGGCGCTCGTGCAACTGGCGGTTGAATTGTTGCTGGATGATGACGAAGAAGTGGAGGATGTGGAGGGACTTGTGCGGCTCAGCGATTCCACGATGTACAGCGAATACATGAGCTTTTGGGGACTCGCTGGATCGAGTAATTCGGGCAGCGAGGTCTCGCCGAGCTTCTGAAAACCGCGGAGAAGCGTCGGGCTCGTCGGCAGCAAAGTGAGCGTGTCCCAAACGCGTCGCGATAAAACCTGGGCTTTGGTGTTCGCGATCTTTTGACCGCCTTTCAAGCTCGTCTTCATCGCGCTCAGCGTGCGCATTAGCGTGAACAACTGCTCGAAATACTGTGGCCTCAGCAGCAAAAGCGTCGGCAGCGATTCTTTCGGCGGCGGTGGAAGCAAAGACGCGGAATCTATGTCTCGCTTTCCACTGCCGCGACTTCCGGTCTGGCTTCCGCATCCGCTGGAGCCTCTCGCTCCCGCTGCGCCCAAGGATATAAAGACTAGCTGCCCGTCTTTGAAACCCATTTCCTGCAAAGTTTTCTCGTCGAAATCAAACGTGAGCTCCTGGCCCTGCGTTATCATTCTTATCGGACCGTCGCGATCGGTCAGAAGAGTTCCTAGAACGGAGGAACTATTCGCGAGAGAGCCACCGCCGGATGAAGTTGCAGCGCTCGATTCGCTGGAAGCTGCGACCGCGTTTGCTGCCGCTGCGGCGGCGGCACCGGCTCTCCCGCCGTTTTGCGTGTCGTCCCACCATTTGGCGACCTCCGCTCGAAGATCCGCCACGTAATCTGTGCTCAGAAGCGAGAAACTCGTTTTATCGGGTATCCCGGCGGGTTGAACGAATATTCGGAGATTCTGGCCCTTCTCCGCGGTGTTCATAGCCACGTGACTTCCGGCGCCTCGTCCTTCCAACGCCCACCGACGAAGATGATAAGCGTAACGCTTTCTGAAAGCCTCCAGATGCGTTCTGAGCAGCAGAAGCGCTCGCTGAATGCACCGGAGGCTCGCCTCCTCGTTGTTCTCGAGATCACCGCTCGCCGCGGCCAAATGAGTCATGCATTGCGACACAAACTCGGCCTCCAATGTTAGCTGACGCGACATATAGTAGCCGTTGAGATACTGTATCGCGGCCATACTCACGTCGGTGCTTTTCGCTCTGAGAGCGATTCGCCAGAGGAAATCCATGCCGACAGAGTCGACGTCCCGCAAAGGACGATCGAGATGCGCCGCGGCTAATCGCGCGAGATTGCACAGTTGCTGAAAGAGGCTGAGGCCCGTCATGCTTATAGTTTCGGGAGGCAAACTCGGCAATTTTCTGAGGCAAAGATGCTTCAATGTGTCCATACCGAGAGCGTGTTGCTCCGTTGATTTCGCTTGGCTCAGCAACCAACTGAACAGCTCATCCGCACAAGTTGGATCTTGCGAAAGGCATTGCCACAGAATGTCGACCTGTTCGAGGCTCAGCCGGAAGCAATCCGGCGAGCCCAGGGGCGAGAATATCGACGACAAAAATTGCAGCCTCACTTGAATCTCCGTCTGATGGGAGTACAAATTACCACCATTAAAATTGTTGTTTCCGCCGCTGCTGCTGCTGCAACTGCTGCTGCTTCCCGCTGTCGCGTTCGCGTTTGTGCTCGCGTAAGTTTTCAAGTTATTGAAGAAGTGCTTCATCATACCGCGCTCGCGATCGGCCCACGTTGTTATCGTGTGAGCGTCCATCGCGCCGAATTGCTGAAAGCTCGCGAGGAGCTTCGGCAAAAGCCTCAGCGATATCACCACCGATTGATTCGTCGCCAAATTCTCCAGGCAACCCTCGATGAACTTCATGGGTATAAGACGATCCACGTTGAAGCAGAGAAGATTGCACAGTGCCTTTTCGGCCTCGAGAGCCAAACCCTCACCGAGCTGGCCTATCTTGTCGTCCTGAAGAAGATCCCAGAGCAAAGTACTTCCGGGTTTGCACACGGTCTCGAGATTGAATTGCGAGGCGAAACGAGAACCGGCCGCGCCAGTTTTGCACACAGCGTCGAGACTGAATTGCGAGCCGAGACGAGAAGCCGTTGTCTGCTGACGGAGACGAGCGCGACGACGAGCGCGTCTCCGGTCCGACAAACGCGGACGAAAACACGAGCGTTTAACACGTCGCATTCCGGGCTGCGCGTGGTGATGATTGTGATGATGGTGGTGGTGATGATGGTGATGATGCTGCGGCTGCGCTTGGTGATGATGCTGCGGATGTTGAGGCTGATGATGATGCTGATGGTGGTGATGATGATGCGAGTGCGGGTGATAGGCTTGCATCTGTATCGCCGTGAGATGTCGCGCGGCGAGCTGAGCGAGTTCCTCCTCGCAGCCGCTCTCCTCGCCGTCGAAATCCGCCATGTTTTTCTCGCTTTTGTTTGATATTCTGCTGCTGTAAGAGCCTTCCTCGTCGGAGAGCATTTCGTCGAGACCCGTGGGAAGAAAAGGACGACCGTTAGCGTCCACCAAACCCACGAGATCGGCCATCGTCACGTTTGGCCGATTTCCACCGGAAGTCCCAACGACAACGCCCGCCGCGACCGCGGTGTCGCTGTCGTCCTCGTCGTGGGACGATTCCGCGGAATCCGGACCTCTCTCGACGCCCACGTGGAGAGACATGTATTTCTCGCTGCCGCTGCTTTTGCTGGCTCCTCGTAATTGCAAGGCCGTTGGAACCTGCTGATCGCTCGGTTCCATCGCCTGGGTACGCTGCTGCTGCTCCTTCACGCAATCGAGCGTATCGTGAGAGAGTTTTCGATCTTTCTTCACGCTGGAGTCTGACATTACCGTGGATTCCATGTTGAGCGAGGAATCCTCGAGAGACGTTATCTCGTCCTTGGCGACGACGCTCCGGGGCTCGGCGATGTCCTCGGTCTCCACGATCTCGTTTAGCGACGCCTTTTCCTCTTCTCCCAATTCTGACAAACGTTTTTGTGGCTTCTTGCGCTTACGCAGAATCTTTCGCTTCTTCTTTTCCTGGACTATCGTCTCCTCGGTGTTGGATATTTCCGTGTCCGCCTCCGCGTCCGAAGCACTTTGCTGCTGCGCCGGTTTTTCTTTCGCCTCGTTGTCCGTCTTTGGCTCGGCGTCCTCGAGAACCGGATCGTCGATCGGACTCGAAACCGTCGGCGGACTCTCCGTCAGCATCTCGATACTCGAACGCTCGCGCTTCGAGGACTGCGAGACTGAGAAGTCCTCGGCGTCGGCCAAATTCGATTCCACCGGCATTTGCTCCGGGCTTTTTCCCCTTTTGCAATTACCTGCGGGACGAAAAAATTTTCGTTAGCGCTACTGAGGATTTAAATAAGCTGCATCGAATATTGAACGATTTTCTATTGTTGCACCAATTTATTTACTTTTACTTGTTGCGTTTAATAATCGATTTCAATTATAATGAAAATTAATACAATGAGTTAACGTTAACAATAATTAGAGATAATGATATCATTTGTCAATCACACTGACATGCAATTATAGATTCTATTTCGCAGGTTTCTTTTTTTTTTGCACTTTTATTCTAACGAAAATTTACCTTCGCAATCGCTGCTATCGCCTCTGGCCTGTTTCCTCGGTGAAGGTCCTTCCGACGGAGCGGGACTGGGTTCTTCCTCGTCTTCTTCGGGGCTGCTGGCGTCGATGCCGCTGGGATCGCTGCTGCTGCTCTCGCCGACGCCAACTTCGGTTCTAGATAGATCACGATTCTTTACGGCGAGACTTCCGGGATAACCGGGACCGCCGGAAGTCCAGATAAACTTGATGAGCGCGGATGCGAGGAACAAACTCTGCTCCGTGTGATCCTTCGGCTCGAGTTTGCCAAGCAGCGAGTACAAATGAAGGACGGGCGTTGGCGCGAGGTGCTTAACCAGGGGAGCAAGTAAATCGTAAACCGGACGCGCGCAATGCTTCAACTGAGCGGCTTGCCACATCGTGTCCATGTCCGAGGAAGTTATCCTGCCTTCCATCGCCAAAAAGCTCAAAACTATGTGACTCTGTTTTATTACTTCGGCGTGCAAATTTGGTCCGAATATGTGGGCTATTATATTGTTCTCGGTGAGCCAAGCTGCGAGGGCGTGACCAACCTGCTCAACTTCAGCCACAGTTACGTTGTTACACAATTCATTGAACGCGGTTATGTGAGTGTTTATCTGCGCCACGCCGGCCAGTCGCATCGTTAACGTTGTGCTCGTGAAGTACTTGAACGCGAGGTCGAGACCGTCACGATCGAAAATCGGCGGCGCTGCGTCTATGGGATCCTTCACGGCGCTCCACATAAAATCTGTTCGCCAAAAATCGATTTCCGAAGTTAAAAAACCGTTTAAAATCTATTATTATACGATAAGAAAAATAGTATTGATTATTGGTCATTTCTTCTTGCGGTTTTGAATAATAATAAAAATATTGAAATTATGTGATTAAAAAAATGAAGAAAAATCGGATATACAGAAAATCGTGTCGGTAGTGAATTTTGGGAAATTGTGAGAGATAAATTATGGAATGGGAAATGCACTTACCCGCCATCGTTCTGACCGCTGGCGTACGGAGCTCCTTGTCGCCGAGACGACACATGTACTTCATAACTCGACTTCTCAGTGGATTAAACAATTGTATAACGCTCTCGTAATTCAGCCATAACTTGAGATTGCAGATAACTGCAACCATGGAATGTGCCAGACCCACTGGAAGCTGATCGGCGGCATCGAAACAGGCTGACATCAATTCGAAACCGCCCTGATGACAGAATACGGAGACTGCACGAATCAGGGGCGCCGGCACCTCTGGATCGTGAGGCTCGCAGTATCCGCCTTCGTCCTATGAACACAGTGATCAAGAAATTAAAAAGGCTAGAATCCAAGAAAATATTTCGATCATGTACCGCAATATTGGATAAAATTTGCAAATTTGCGAAGATACATTTCGAAACTGAAGGTTTTTACAAAGATTTGAGATTAAACGTTTCCATTTTAAAAAGGAAGATTTGAATTGCGACTGTACCTTTACCGGTGCCAATGGATTCAGAGCTCCTCCGTGTTTCATCGCAATATAAAGGGGAAAGTTAAGCAAAAAGATTTTGGAGAGTAGATGGAAAAGTTTTTCCCTGTCCATTTGGGACCAGTGATGTTTCGCTGAATCCAAACTCCTTCTCGCTCCTGCACCCTCAACTTTTTCCCTATTTTTCTCGCTGTGTCCAGCAGCATCGCCCGGCTTTTGTTTCTCCGACTCTTCCGCATCCCGTTGCGCTTTTTCCCTATCTTCGGTGTCCTCTTCCTCATCTTCAGCGGATCTCGCAGCACCTTCGACTCCCGTTTCTTCATCATCCGGTGGCTTTCTCTTCTGTCGTATAACTCTAAGCTGCTGAAGTGTGCAAAGAACTACACTCTGTGTCAGGCGCACAAAACGGTCGAAATTCTTGGCTTCCCGATAACAGCACATACACTGCCTGAAAGGAACAGAATTGATTGATAAATAAATAATAAATTAAGTTTTTCAAAAATTCCAAAGATCTTTCTGCAGTACAAGATCATTTTTTTAAATTGTTTCTAAGACACTTTCAGAAATTGTAATTAGTAACAACAATTGTAATCTGATTTAATCAAAGCAGTTAATGGTCCAGACTAAAATCTGACTTTATTTTGTATATTACAACAGAAAAAATGCTGAAAGTTTTCCATATTTAAGCAATTACAATTCTCATTGATTGATTAAGATAGTATCTTTATTCTCAATAATTCTCAAAAAAAATTCTCCTTTTATATAAGTAAAGCTCAAATAGTTTCATTGACATTTTGTATCCAATGAGATTAATTCCACTATGAATGAGATACAAAGGTACATTGAAAAAAAAAAAAATTGAACACAATATTCTCAAGCCCACTGCTTGTTTTTAGGCAAACGAATGTTACATTATTAACGATAAATAAAAACATTGAAGCCCAAGTATTCATTGGAAATTGTTGATCATAAAAAAAAATAAAAATTGCCTGCAAAGATTCTACTGTCCACTCTGCAGGACAGTGGTTATTTTAGATGACCCTACGGAAGTGAATAGCCGAATGTCGCGTTACCTCTGAACCCATTGATTTACGTAGTGCAGTATAGTGTCAACGTCTATGGCACAAAGGGAGACATCGTCCGGCTCTTTAGCAGCTCGCTCTTCGTCTGCAAAATGCGAAGCAAATATATATTTGGCACAAAACGAGAGTGCAGCTGCGACAGAGTAAAATCATTGCTACGGTTGAGGTCGAAGGGTTTTAAATAAGGGTTGCGGGTTGAAAAATCGTGAATATATAAGAGGACCGGAGTCGAGGATAATCGAGAGCGTGTTGACGCAGATGCTGAAGAAAAATCGTAGGCGCGATGAAAGCGAAAGAAACAACGACGCGAACCCTCGAACACTCAAAAATATTTTCGAGGATAAGGTTAAAGGGCGAGATAATAAAATGATCGTAGACTTACACGAGAGTAGAAGATCGTGAAAATCAGCGCACACATCGCACATGGTTTCCTGCCTCGTGTCCCTGATTATTCGTCGATCACCTCAAGTCCATCACCCTCGATTTTACCACCGTCCACCCCCGAAGCTCACACCGATATTGTTAAACATTTTCTAAAGGTTCGAACGATCGTCAACAGTGGATTATGAATCCATCAGTCACCATATTGGTTTGTGCGTTTTTTTTTTTTTTCTCCCGTTTCACCCCACTGGGGGTTGCGTTCGCGAGCGCCGCCTACTTCACTTTACTGTACTGAGATGCTGAGAGGAAATGGAATGCCCTACCTACCGGGCATTCCTCGTCAATTAACTCCTGAGTTAAATCCTTTTTCAATGTTTCTCACGATTCAACTTTGATACTACTTTTTGGGATTTTTTATGACAATTTTTCAATCCCAAAAATGTCGAATCTATTATTTTTGTTGTTGAGCTTTTGAAGGTCAGTGCAGTTGCACCGAAACTGGCATTTCGAATCTATTTTTTTTTAGATGATAATTAAGTTTGTATAGAATTAAATACTGTGGATTTTTTTTTTAAATGAATAACATTGAAAACATTCGATACCTATATTTTGAGGAAAAAACAGTATATACATTCTGTACAGTCCGTGGAATATGCCCAATAAGCTCCGAGCATTTACTTATTTTTATCCTCAGTTGTAAACGATATCTAAAACATTAAGACCTTATATTTTCAACAAACAAGCAAAAAACCCGGATATCCAAAAAATGCTGAATGAAAAAAACCCGAGAATTTGTAGAGTGGCCCGACTGACGAGGAATGCCGTATGCGAGTACCACTAAGCTGCATGATCACTCCGCTGATTGGTCACAGCTGGCCAACAGCGACACCGAAGCCAATCAGCAGCACAATCGCAGCGTAGGACGACTATAAGCAGTGACTATAGTGGTAGTCACGAAGCTCGGAAAGGAAAGCGGCTATATTCTTATGTCACCCCCACCCCGAGCGTAGCTGCACCTGTTTAACCCCTTCACCGCGCCTCCGAATCCAAATTCCACCTGAAATTTAATTGCCCGCACGCGACGCGCTCGACGTCTCGTATTTTCGAACAGGAAAATTCACTCGACGACGAAACGTCACTCGATCACTTTCGAAAAAAACTACTATTATCTATAATTCAAGTACGCGATGTCACGTTGACAGATTACAGCTGACCGAAGGCGCCATCGCTATCGAAGCGGATGCGCTCAAATGCATCTTCACGAAAGTGCAACGCCACGTTATTCCTCCGTTGTATATCTATAGCTATCATCTTTGTGTTCTGCCTCGTGCATGATCCTCGAATACGGAGCTTTTTATGACACTCGCTCGTATTTCTATGACAGTATTTAGGAGCATCAGCTGACGACAGTGCATGAGAACATTTTTCCGAGTATCTTGCGTCGCGTGAGCTTCGTATGACAATGTAAACAGTTGCTACGCGTAATGCACTTTTGACAGCTGATGACAGATGCTCGTGTCAGGGGTGAATGCACTTTGGAGGCAACATTCCGTGTATATGGTCGGTATATTATATGGGTTACGTGAAACAATCTCTCTTGTCTCATGGAATTTCAGCGTAGAAACTCATTTTTCATGTAGGCTTACAGATTTTTTTTTAAAAAGCTTTTTTAGAGATCGGAATACCCAAAATATACGAGCCTGCGAAGCACAGAGTATGCAGAATCGTACCATGAACATAAAAAAAGCCCTTATCTCACGTAATTCGAGTGGCAAGAAATATTTAGCATCTAGATCAGGCATGTTGACTTAGAGATTTTTTGAAAAATCGTGTTTATTGAGTTAAAAATACCCAAAATATACGAGCCTGCGGAGCAGGTAGTACATATGAGGCATTGGGAGAAGCAGAATCGTACCATGGTGCCCCCTGGCCCCTCTCGAACGGTTTCGAAGCCACGGTCCACGCTATACATATAACAGGGGTAGTACACTCGCGTGTCAAGAAGAGTGAGCGCAGACGTGACAGAGATAATAAACTAATAAACAAATCCGTGAGTGTTGGTGTAGTGAGAATTTTAGTGTCGGTGGTAAAGAGAGTTTCGGAGTGTTGCGAGTAGTATCACGTATTCTTGCGGATCCGGAACGGAGCACTTCGCTGTGGTGTATCGAGTTACACGGTGTTATCTTAAAGGGCGAAGAATAATCTCCCGAAAATCGGTGACAGTTTTGCGTGGGAGGCCGAGATCAGACAGCGAACAGCGGGAATGGGGAGCACCGACAAGGCCGTGATTACGGGCTTCATATGCAGGCTCTGCAGCAAGATGAACCGTTTCGTCATACACATTTATGGCGAGGAAGGCGAGAGAATGAAACTCGCCGAAAAAATAAATGCCTATCTGCCGATCACTGTGAGTTTTACTCCCTTCCCACATTTTCCAGTTTTCCGCCACCTTTTTTCTTCGCTCTATTTGTTTCCATTATCGCTGCTTCATTAAGCATTTTTCACCGAAGAATTGTTTACTTATTTTTTAGGATCGAATGAATGAAAATGCATGCAGGAAATTTTGAAAAAGTAACTTCTTTTTATTCATTTTTATAGAAACTGGTGAAAAAATACTTTTTTTTCTCATTGTGCAAATGTACAGACTTCTGCAAAGCCATACAATCTCCCTTTAACCATGACATGAAATTACCTTAAATATTTTTATCGTCCAACCAATGATGAAAATGAAAATTTCAATTTGTAGGTGAATGTTAACGACCCGTTGCCTAAGACAGCATGTCTCCACTGCATCGAGAGACTGGAGGCGCATCACGAACTAATGGAACAGATAATCATAGCTAGAAGACACCTTGCAGCCGAATCCAAGATCAATCCTGTTACGCCGTCTTCCTCTGCAACTTCTGTCGCGATGGACGCAACTCCGACGTCAGGTTCGCCTCCGTGTTGACATTAATCGGCGACTAAAGATGTGGACCCTCGACTATGCTCTGCAACTCGTACTATCGTGTCTCTGAAATCTAAGACTCCGTTGTAGAATTCAAGCGCCAGGATTTTTCTGGATTTGCTGAAGATTTTGCTGGAACAACAGGCCTGAACGGGATAACTTTGGATTTGCATGTGTAATTGAGATTTTTGCTAAGTCACAATGCAGAAAATACAATGATTTTTTACGTTTATTGATATAGCAGATATTTAGCTAGTATTTATTACTTTTATGTTTTTTTTTGCATCGTGTTACAAACTGAAGCTCCATGTATCAAAAATTTTTGTTAAAAAAAAGCGTTTTTTTTTGTTCAAATGTTTTGCGTGATTCAGTCAGCTTTAAGCGGAATCACTTTGCAAAAAATGAGTAACTTCTACACTGTTTAAATATAATGGAGCGTTTTGCAATAAACAAATCAGCGTGTTATATTTGTCGTCAATTGAACAAAGGTTTGCGTATTTCTTGGGTGAATTGATGGGTCAATTGCATTACAACATACGTCCTTTGCTCCGAGAAGTACGCATGTCCGACACACGAGAACGAATCTAAACTCGACTTATGAGAATTATCCAAGTGAACAATCAATCATTTTTTTACTAAACTTAATGCGTTGCGACCTGTTCTGTTTATAAAATGATGCTCGACGAATGGACCTCCTGTACATTTGATAGTGGTAATCGTCCAATAATTGTAGACGTTTGTTGATGTATGAATTTCTTTGTCTACTCGACAACAAGTCCTTTTTTTTAAATTATCAACACTATCAAATATGTAAACTCCTAATTCGTACAACGTTTTTCGAGAGAAAGAGAAAGCCGTCCAGCATCGAAATTGGTAAAGAATCATTTAATGTTTTGATGAAAACCTGCTTTCATTATTATCATTTCGTGCGGAAATCTACATAGAAATGATTACAAAAATTTTCCACGGTTTTGATCATTATAAAGCGCTCCAAATTCCTTAAGATGACGGGCTACTTTTCAGTAGGTAAATGGAGTTATAAAGATTTTTTTCCCGAGCATGATAAACAAAAAGCGAGACTCAAATGTGTCTAAAAAAATGTCTTCGGAATAATTTAGCTGCATTCTTCGCACTGAGAACAATTGGGGATAAATATACGATAAGTAGCACATCATCTCGACATAAAAAATTAAGCTACTATTTATTACATGTAGATCACGTAAAATTTGACTTGTGTCCCGGACCTTGATATTGAGATTTCTTGCCATTGCTGCAAAAAGTGTCGACTCTATTTTGATCTGCACTCTGTGATCATTGATGAGAGAAAGATAGATAGATAGAGTAAGTGAAATGATAAGTTTACAGTGTCCATCACAATTTTAATATCCCTTTAAGAGCGAGACAATGTTCAATGGTTTAACGAGGTGAGGTAAAAAAACGTGATTAATTTCTCACAGAGATTTTTCTCTGAGCTGAAAGGAACCGAAATGCTTCTTGCCTCGAAACGCAAATTCAATGTTTTAACAGTTTCTCGAAGGGCGCGAGGCCTCAAGATTTTCGTACCAGTGGAGTACCAAAACTTCATAGAATTACTTATAGTCTAATGAATTTTATATAGATATATTATTTGCCAGAGTTCGTGCGTCTTACACGTTCATATTTTTTCTTAAGGCGATATTCGTCGAGTCGCCCTTGTTTTTTTTTTGTGGTGTTTGTTTTTTCTTATTTATTTAAGATTTGATCATTGTAAATTTCGTACTGACAATACGCAAAATCTTAGGGATTGTCGTTGCTCTAATAAAGAAGAAAACTATGGAAATAAAAATATGCACAAACCCGTTGTTAACATTTTATTTGAAACTGCAATTCTAATAATTTTGATATAATACTCCAAATTATGCCGCATTACTTCAGAATTTTTTAATTGAATCTTCAACAATAACAGTTACCAATTTTTTCGATAAAATTTTCATTAAAAGATTTTTTTTATCAAGTGGAGCTCACATCCGATGTCCGAATTTTGTCTGTACGAAATCTCGAGAAGAATATGTGTATTATATTATTGAGAACCTTGCAACTGTTTGAGAATAAACGCCAAGCTCCTTCGAAATTAATCGCAACTCCACAAAAATCGTAGAAGTCTGTTGCACCGATTGATTTAACGATTTTGGAACGTGTCGAAGTGTAGATTAAAATGAAAAACAAAATACACGCTCCTCGAGAATAAGAAAATTGGTAGATTTAAATAGAATATTGTTGGAAGTTTGACCGCTGCGTACGACAACAACTATATTTGTACAATTATATATTATACGAGTAAACCATGTATTTTTGTGTCAGACCCGCAGGGAGATCTAAATATTTGCGATCGCTTAGCGGCGATTATTCTTCTTATACATCTACACACACTCACACAGACACATTCGACACTCCCTGCCAAACGATGTAATAAAACGACATTGCTGTATAAATGCTTTGACCAGTATTTTCAATTAAAGTATTTGTTTTTCGTTTAAATAATTAATCAGCAAATGTTTTCGTCCCTGGGACCGACTGATTACGGTCTTTGACACGTACCTTTCCTCTCTCATTCATCCAGTAATAACGTATATCAAAGAAACACCAATAAATTTGCTACCTCGAAAAAAAGGAAAGAAAAAAAAAATACAAGCGAGCCAAGAGATTGTAGATTCCCTCCTATAAAAATATATCTTTACAAACAATCAGTATGAACGATGCGTGAAATCACACACGTCTCAAAAATAATTTAACTCGATTTAAAAAAAAAAAAAGAAAAAGTTCTGCCCACATTTGTACAACCGATTCCTAAAGGAAATAAAGAAAGAAAAAACAAAAAGATTCGCCCAATTCTCCAACAGAGCAGAGGCGAGATTTGCCGTGTTTTCAAATAATTTGTACTTTCAACAATTTGTATAATCGAGAGATGAAAACGAGTGGAAGAAGACGACGAGCAATATATACCTATACGTATACATATACATATACACTAGATTGGGCCAAAAAAAACGAACAATATTTTTTTTTTTTTTTAATTGGTGTCCCGAGCAGGAGGGGAAGGCTACCCCCTCCACTCGGCACGTCGTTGGGAGTGGAAGCGAGAGGGCTCTTACCGCAGAGGACGTTAGTGCGAGAGAGAAGCTCTTACAGGTGCTCCTGGGATTTGCTCAAACGTCACTAACTGCGCGTGGAAGCGAGATGCCTCCTATCGCATGCATGGTGAGTGCGAGCGAGAAGCTCTTATGGATCTTCTTGCTCGGATGACTTATACCGAGTGGACCTAAGACGGGAGACTTCGGCTGGTGGGGAAGGCCACTAACTCTCTTTCCCCACTACCTCTACCTCACACCGTATGCCTACCTCGCCACTCTTCCCCCTAGTTCCCCCCATAGGACATCATTTATGCCCCTCAGTGTACATATGAGGCATTGGGAGAAGCAGAATCATACCATGGTGCCCCCTGGCCCCTCTCGAACGGTTTCGATGCCTCGGTGCACGCTATTACATATAACAGGGGTAGTACACTCGCGGGTCAAGAAGAGAGAGCGCAGACGTGACAGAGATAATAAACTAATAAACAAACCGTGAGTGTTGGTGTAGTGAGAAGTTTAGTGTCCGTGGTAAAGAGAGTTTCGGAGTATTGCGAGTAGTATCACATATTCTTGCGGATGCGGAACGGAGCTTTTCGCTGTGGTGTATCGAGTTACACGGTATTGTCTTAAAGGGCGAAGAATAATCTCCCGAAAATCGGTGACAGTTTTGCGTGGGAGGCCGAGATCAGACAGCGAACAGCGGGAATGGGGAGCACTGACAAGGCCGTGATTACGGGCTTCATATGCAGGCTCTGCAGCAAGATGAACCGTTTCGTCATACACATTTATGGCGAGGAAGGCGAGAGAATGAAACTCGCCGAAAAAATAAATGCCTATCTGCCGATCACTGTGAGTTTTACTCCCTTCCCACATTTTCCAGTTTTCCGCCACCTTTTTTCTTCGCTCTATTTGTTTCCATTATCGCTGCTTCATTAAGCATTTTTCACCGAAGAATTGTTTACTTATTTTTTAGGATCGAATGAATGAAAATGCATGCAGGAAATTTTGAAAAAGTAACTTCTTTTTATTCATTTTTATAGAAACTGGTGAAAAAAGACTTTTTCTTCTCATCGCGCAAATGTACAGACTTCTGCAAAGCCATACGATCTCCCTTTACCCATGACATGAAATTACCTTAAATATTTTTACCGCCCAACCCATGATATTTAGTTGTACTTAAAGATTTTGTCTAAAAAATGAACATTTCAATTTGCAGGTGAATGTTAACGATCCGTTGCCTAAGACTGCATGTCTGAACTGCATCGAGAGACTGGAGGCGCAACACGAACTAACGGAACAGATAATCATATTGAGAAAACACCTTGCAGCCGAATCCAAAATCAATCCCGTAACACCATCTCCCTCTGCAACTTCTGTCACGATGGATGCAACGAGGACGTCAAGTTCGCCTCCGTGTTGACATTGGTCATCGACTAAAGATGAGCACCCTCGACTATGCTCTGCAACTCGTACTATCGTGTCTCTGAAATCTAAGACTCCGTCGTAGAATTCAAGCGCCAGGATTTTTCTGGATTTGCCGAAGGTTTTGCTGGAACAACAGGCCTGAAAGGGATAACTTTGGATTTGCACGTGTAATTGAGATTTTTGCTAAGTCACAATGCAGAAAATACAATGATTTTTTACGTTCATTGGTATAGCAGATATTTAGCTAGTATTTATTACTTTTATGTTTTTTTTTGCATCGTGTTACAAACTGAAGCTCCATGTATCAAAAACTTTTGTTAAAGAAAAGCTTTTTTTTAAAGAAATTTTTCTGTGAGCTAAAAGGAACAGAAATGCGTCTTACGTCAGAATGCAAATTCAATTTTTTAACAGTTTCTCGAAGGGCGCGAGGCCTCAAGATTTTCGTATCAGTGGAGTACCAAAACTTCATAGAATTACTTATAGTCAAATGAATTTTATATAGATATATTATTTGCCAGAGTTCGCGCGTCTTACACGTTAATATTTTTTCCTCAAGGCGATATTCGTCGAGTCGCCCTTCTTTTTTTTTGTTTCATCTTATTTCGTTATCCGTTTAGCTTTACGAGAATCCCCACGTCGAAAAGTCCAAGCGTGTTGTTTATTTAGGGTCTGATCATTGTAAATTTCGTACTGACAATACGCAAAGTCTCAGGGATTGTCGATGCTTCAATAAAAAAGAAAACTATCGAAATAAAAATATAAACAAACCCGTTGTTAACATTTTACTTGAAACTGCAATTCTAATAATTTTGCCATAATGCACCAAATTATGCCGCATTACTTCAAAATTTTTAAATTGAATTTTCAACAATAACAATTACCAATTTTTTCGTTAAAATTTTTATTAAATGATTTTTTTTTACCAAGTCGACCTCACATCCGATGTCCGAATTTTATCTGTACGAAATCTCGAGAAGAATATGTGTATTATATTATTGAGAACCTTGCAACTGTTTGAGAATAAACGCCAAGTGCCTTCCAAATTAATCGCAACTCCATAAAAATCGTAGAAGTCTATTGCACCGATTGATTTAACGATTTTGGAACGTATCAAAGTGTAGATTAAAATGAAAAACGAAATACACGCTCCTCGAGAATAAGAAAATTGGTAGATTTAAATAGAATGTTGTTGAAAGTTTGACCGCTGCGTACAATTATATATTATACGAGTAAACCATGTATTTTTGTGTAAGACCTGCATGAAGATCTAAGTATTTGCGATCGCTTAGCGGCGATTATTCTTCTTATACACCCACACAAACTCACACAGACACATTCAACACTCCCTGCCAAAGGATGGAATAAAACGACACTGCTGTATAAATGCTTTGATCAGTATTTTCAATTCTAGTTGTGTACAACAAGACAAAGTATTTATTTTTCGTTTAAATAATTAATCGGCGAATGTTTTCGTCACTGGGATCGACTGGTTACGGTCTTTGACGCGTAACTTTCCTCTCTCATTCATCTAGTAATAACGCATATCAAAGAAACACCAATAAATTTGCTACCTCGAAAAAAAGGAAAGAAAACAAAAATATTAGCGAGCCAAGAGATTGTAGATTCCCTCCTATAAAAATATATCTTTACAAACAATGATTATGAACGATGCGTGAAACCACACACATTTCAGAAATAATTTAACTCGATTTTAAAAAAAGAAAAAGTTCTGCCCACATTTGTACAACCGATTCCTAAAGGAAATAAAGAAAGAAAAAACAAAAAGATTCGCCTGATTCTCCAACAAAGCGGAGGCGAGATTTGCCGTGTTTTTAAATAATTTGTACTTTCAACAATTTGTATAATCGAGAGATGAAAACGAGTGGAAAAAGACGACGAGCAATATATACCTATACGTATACATACACATATACACATGTATATATATATATATATATTTAATTCTGATGAATATAAATCTTCTTAAAAGCTAAAAACTTACGAGCTGTATCTACAATGTGTATAAAGGGATAATAAGGGAGGTGAAAGTGATTGAATTTTTGTGATGATTACGATTATAAGTTGATCGGTTTCGTGATGTTGCTGTCGTTGAGCTTTTGCTCCAGAGTCAACGAACACACGTTCCGATTGCAAATTCATCGTCGAATCTATGTACATATGACAAAATCATAATCTTTAGTATACGTTACGATAGATCAGAAAGTGTGTCGCTGATGATGATTATTTCGATTCCATCAAGAGCAGGCTTGTTGCATTTCCGCTTTAGCTGCCTTGAGAGCTGAAAAACGTGGCACAAACTCAGTCTTTTCCTTCTCATCGTATTATACACAGAGAATTTTTCGTTAAGCACAGATACCCGAATTCTTACCTTCACGTTCTCTTCTTCGCAACTTCTTTCGCCGTCTTTCGATACCAGCCAATTCGACCTTTACGGCGTTATACGTTTTCCTCAATTCCGTTAGTTTCTGCTGAAGCACTGCTATCCTTTGACTCCCATCGAGCTCCGGATCTTGAAAAACAAGTGGAGAACATGTAATTGATAAGCGAATTCCTTCATCGTTGATAATATAGATCAATCTCTGGGAAAAAATCTCGTTCTGATTGGCTTACCCAGTTCCACAAAGAAATTGTACTTCATAGGTTTGGGCGACCTGGAAGAAGTGTTGCTGAGTTCAGTGATGGCAGTAGCGATGGCATTGGCCTCGGCAGCAGCTTGTGCGGCGTTTATAGCGCAGTGATTGGATCCCTCGCTGGTATCGTCGCTGTCGCTTCCTGCGTTTGCAGTTCCGTGTCTGGTTTGTCTTCCACTGCCGGGCGGTCTTCCCAGTGGTTTTTTAATGACGTTATTGCTTCCGCCTTGTTCGGAATGCTTTCGACTTCTCTTCCGTTTCTTCGGCGACTGGGGATCTTCGACAGAGCGTTTAACCGAGTTTTTCGTGGTCCTTTCGACGCTGTTGTTCTCGACATTGACAAGAGTATCATCTTCGCTATATCCGGAAGGAACTTTTCCCGCGCTATCGTCAGCCTCTGAACTATCGCGATGCGATTTGACGTTCTCTTCGGAAAGCGGCGACGATGCCGTTCGTTCCTCTTCCCTCGGCGAACCGGAAATGTTGGAAATTGTCGAATCGGGCGTGGTTGGCGGTGTGTTGTCCATTACAGGAGCTGCCTCGTTGCTTTCTCGTCTCTGAGGTGGAATTGGTACGGGAATTGGTTGTTGTTGTTGTTGTTGTTGTTGTTGTTGTTGTTGTGGAATTTGATGGGGTTGGTGTCGTAGTCCCGAAACTCCAACCATTTGCTGTTGCTGTGGCGGTTGTTGCTGTTGCTGCTGCTGCTGTTGTTGCTGTTGCTGCTGCTGCTGCTGCTGTTGTTGTTGATGTTGCTGCTGTTGTTGTTGCTGTTGTTGAATTTGTAGAGCAACAGAGACAGGAACGCTGCAGTTATTAGCCATAGTAACAGCGAGATTAGCTGCAACGTTGACTCCACTTGGGGCACTGCTTTGAGCACCGGAACTCGGTGCGCTTGCGAACGGCATTTCCAGAAGTACCATTTTCTTCTCTCCCCTTTCGTCTTTCTGTACAGCGCGACTTTCGCCGTTTCCATCCTGATCGGTATTGTCAGGACCGGGCGCCGGAGATCCAGGAATCTCCTCCTCGCAAAGCAACGAGCTCATATTCTCGCCTTCCTCCTCGACTTTGTTGCTGGCCGCGAGTTTAGCTGATGCTAAACTCACCTGCTGTTGAGCAACGCGAAGACTTTGGCTCTGTTGAGCGTTCGAGCGTGTGGAGTTCGCGTTCTCACGAATGTCTTGCTGCGCGTCTTGCTGCAAAAGTTCGAGCTCGGCTTTGAGCTTGGCGTCAAAGTTCGAGGGTTCTTTTTCCTCTCTTCCCTCCGCCACGCTGTCGATTACTAATTTTTGCTCGGAGTCGCTGCTGTCGGTGGAATCTACGAATTCCTGGCTTATCACTTTCTTTCTCTTATCGCGCAGTCTTTCGGCGGTGTCTTTGTGTTGATCGTCGTCTCTCGGGGAAGCGGAAGCGTCGCTCAAAGCGCGCGAAAACTCGCCGTGGACTTCGTGGCTCTTTTTCTTGTTCCAATCGTCGTCGCTTCGTTTCTCCAGGACTTTGCGATGCTCCGCGGCCTTGGCTTCCGCGATTTTCTTCAATTCCGCCTCTTTCCTCAGCTTCAGCTGCTCGAGCTCTTCTTCTTTCTGCTTTATCGCCGCGCGCATTACCTCGCGGCATCGCTCTTCGTCCTGTTTCGCTTCCTCAACGACGCCCTCGCGTTTTCTCGTCGCTTCCGCCTCGTATTTCGATTTCTGCTCTTCCATAGCCTTGTTTCTCTTCGCCGCCGCGGCTTCGGATTTCTTGTGAGAAACTTCCTTGCCGCTCTTCTTCGTGCTCTCGTTTGCCTCGTCATCGCGCTTAGTGTCCTTCGATCGCACTTGCCGAAAAGCTAGAGCGGCTGCGGACAGTTTCTCCTCGATTGTCGAAGTCGCCGGTAATCGCGCACTTATCGGCGCGGGCATCGTCAAGGTCGGTGTGGAACTCGTGGAAATGACGATGGAGGTTCTCGTGACGTCGAGCGTTTTGCGTTCGACGGGCGGAGTAACGGTTGGCGGAATAATTGGCGCCGCCGTTGCAACGACAACGCCAACGGTGGCATTAACGGCTGTGTTCAGCTTTACGGTGTCGGTCGAACTTCCGGCAGCGGCGAATTCGATCCTCTCGGATGTTTCATTGGTGGAAAAAATTTCCGGCTGATAGATAAAAAGATTTTCCTGCTCCGCTTCGGAAACTTCGGTTTCCGATATAACGAGACGATCCTCCGCATCGTCGTGATCGACGATATTGTCGTCGTTAGAGACAATATCGGTGAATACGACTTCGATCTTACCGCACGGTTTGTTCTGTTCTTCGGCAACAGGAGGAGGTGGTGGAGGAGGAGGGGGAGGAGGGGGAGGAGGCAAAGGAGGCGGCGGAGTTGGTAAAGGTTTCGGCTGATTATTCGCCGCAGTTTCGCTGCTTTTTTCCAATTCTTTCGTCGCTGTTGTAGATTTATTAGGTGCCGGGGTTTCGAGATTTTCCTCGATTTTCTTGGTTGGAGTTCTTCGTACTTTTCTCCTGGGATCAACCGCGTCGTTATCCGATTTAACTTCCTTCGGCGCCGGGCTCATAGCCGTTCTTTGTTTTTTCTTCGGGCTCTTCGGTTCCTCGTCGAAAACTCGCTTCTTCGGTTTGTCCTTATCGCCGTTCGAGTCACGCTTGTTTCTAACTTCGAACTCGAACGGTTCGGGTTCTTTGAACTCGTAGATATCTTCGGTGGGAGGCGAAGGCGCCGCGGCTGGAGCGGAAACTTGGCACTGAGAGACCGTGGGCAAAGGTGACGATGGAAGAGGCGATTGATTCGGTTTGACCTGCGTCACGGGCAGCACAATTCCGCTGCTGTCAAGCGCGGGTTTCGTGTCAGCAGGAAATTCGACGGGGATTTTCGTGACGTCGGGTTTTTTCTCTTCCTTCGGTTTCCTGTCAGTATCCGGAGGAAATTCAGACTTGATGCTCTCCTCGCTTGTCTCGTCGGCCTCAAATTTCACGAGTTCCAATTTAACGGCCTTGTCGAAACCCTTCAATTCCGATCTTATCTGATTGAGGTCGAAGTCGCGGCCCTTTGGCTGCTCGTCGTGACGATCGTGCGACCTTTCGTAGGTCGCCGGCGCGCTGGGAGTTTCTTTTCCACTGGGTGACGCTGCCGCGGCTGTGGCAGCTGCGGAAACCGGTGGAGTAACGATTTTCGGCTGCGGAGCTGGAGTCGCATCCTCTTCGATGTCCTCAGCTTCATCGGCGTCGTCTTCCTCGTCAGCGTCGTCCTCATCTTCGTCGGCTTCCTCCTCTTCCTCCTCCTCATCCTCGTCGTCGTCGATTTCCGCTGCATCGTTGGACGTGGATTTAGTATCGGTGACTTTAGTGACATTTCGTCGTAACCTTCGCGTTCTGCGAGGTTCCTCAGGAACGTCTTTCTCATCCTCTTCAGCCTCGCTGTTTTCATCGGTCGTCTTCATTCGGTCGTCCGCGCGTCTCCTGTAAACTCGGCGTCTCCGTTGCTCTTCGGCAACACCGTAAGTTTCGCTATCGTCGCTTTCCGTGCAATAAAGAACCATGTCCATTCTGCTGGACATTCGGCGCGTTTGCCTGCGCAATTCGACGCCGTGATCGGCGTTTCTCGTGTTTCTTATCGGTCGATTTGAGGTCGCGGGAGTGGCTGGAGATTTTGTTCTGGAGCTGGAGCTCGCGACGGAAAGCGGGGTCGTCGAACGTGCAGGTTGCGATTGGGACGAAGCGGATTCTTTGTCCTTGCCGGCATTTGACGAGGAAGAGCCGCTGGAGGAGCTCGTGCTGGAGGAAGCATTTGCCGAGGAAGAGACCGCGCTGGTCGTGGGAGTCGAAGCGGAAGTCGCGCTCTGTTGAGCCCTTCGACGGCTCTGCGAAGGAGCAGTATTCGCAACTCCAGCGGCCGAGGAACTCGACGATCCCTTGGAGGATTTGGCGGTGGTCGTAGCGCCGCTTGCACTCGGAGTTTGCGGTCGCGGGGTCGCTTTTGTTCGCTTGATGCGACTCTGAGATTGAGTGAAATTTTGTGCTATTCTCGTGCCTTTTATCCACTCGTCGTATCTCGTATTCCAGCCGGTATAATGAACGAGATACGCGGGTTCGGCGCTGCCGTCTTTTTCAATGTCGATTACTTTAGCTTCGTAAGTGACTTTAGATTCGTGAGTAGGTCCGTAATAGACCTTGAGCCTGTCGCCAAGTTCCACGGGGCCTTTGTAAGTAGGCGCGGCTGCGGTGCTCTCGGTTCCGCTGTTTTCCTCCTTGTCCGGACGCGTTTTCTCCGTCTCCTCCCGTTTTTTACGTCCGCGTTGCTGTTTCTTGAGTTCCTCGTCGGTCATGCGTCGCTGCTTCGTTGGATTGGCGCGAGTTTTATCGGATTCACGGGAAGGGGTTCGAGTCTCACGGGGAGCGTCGGCGCTCGCTTTTGCCTTGGTCGCGTCGTCTTTAGACTTGGAACGCGTTTTCGTGGGCTCTTCTTCCTTGGATTTATCGTCGCGACGCGAAGAACCTTCCTGTCTTTTCGAGGTGGAGCTTGGAGTTGGCAACGCAGCCGCGGCAGTTGCGCTGGAACCCGATGAGCCGCTCGCTGACGTTGATGCGCTGGAGGATGCGACGTTCGTGGAATTTCCGCTTTCCTGAGTTTTCCGCTTCTCGTGAGTTTTCTTTTTCGCATCGTCTCGAGTTTTGTTCGAGGGCTTCGGACGACTGGAAGGCACGGGAGTGAATCGCGCCAAGGGTTTTTGCGATTTTTCGCTACTCGACGATTCGCCGCCCTCGCCTTCGATATTCACGTCGCTTTCCTGACCGCTTATCACTTCCTCTGGGATTTCCTTCTTTTTCGTGTTTCTCACGGGTTCCTCTTCCTTCACTGGCTCTTTTGCGGCTGGCGCTGCGCTCGTTTGCTCGACGCGCTTCTCTTTCTTCTCCTCCTCGACCGGAGCTTTTTTCTGAACTGCTGCGGGCGTCGATGGCGCTGGCGGAGGCGGCGGCGCCTGGACTTCCGGTTGCTGTTGCTGCTGGTGCTGCTGTGCTCCTAAGGCGGGCGGCTCTTCGTCAACTTCATTTTTCTCCCGGTCTCCACTGGATTTTGGGACCGGCGTCGTTGGCTGAGTCGTTGGCACTGGCGTGTTGCGATCCTTGTCTCTGATCAGACTTCGGCCTGGTCTTTGCTTTCTCGTACTTCCTCGCGGATGATTCACCATCGTGCAGCCCAACTTTCTGTAGAACTCTTCGAAGGAGTGCAAGAACTTTTTGTACGCCTGCTTTACGAGATTATGCGTCGAGGGCGTGGATTGCATGGCGAAACTCAAGCGACGGGTTATCGATTTCCATTGATTTTGGTTCGTTACGCGGTTGTAGCCTCCGAGCTTGTAAACGGCGCGGAATAGCCTGTAGAGGTCTATATCCTCGGTGCCGATCATCGGACAATTGTTTATCGGCGTACCACGATCGTCCATGAACTTGTACAGCTGGGCGACGAAATGATCCTTTTCTTCGCGCGGCTCGTCGTCGGAACTCTGAATCACAAAAAAAAAAACGGCGAATTGTCGTCAGAGGATTTTTAAAACGTGTAGAAAGTTGTTCAATTCGTCGACATGAAGGCAATATGAAGGCAAAGTGATGGCGATAATTGAATAATTGTGTAGTTAATAAGGAAATGGCTTTTTGCATTAATTTATCTTGTAATTTGTCTAGAGATGCAAAATTGCGAAGTGGACTTACATCCGAGTCGAGATCCGCATCGGAGTCACTATTTCCACTGGACACAGCATTCCCAAATAGAGAATCTCTGTCCCAGTGCGGCGGGAGTTCGTTCTTCTCTAAAAACAACAACGCCTTTTCTACCGCAACCTTCAGCGCGCTATTTTCCACTTTGTTTCCCATTTCTTTCGTGAACTCAGTGGCCTCCTTCTTCGGTACGGTATAACTGAAAATAATTGTAACATTGTCAAATTCGGACCTATTCAGTTACGAAGTTATTAAAGGAAAGGCTACGATCTTTGCGAATAGTGTAATAGAAACGATTATAAAAATTCATCACGGATTTTGCTATCGTAAAGTGGTTCAGTATCTACAAAATTGAGAAAAATCTTCGTAAATCAGTGTGCAATTCATAGTACTCACTATCGAGCATCTTTGAAGGACCTAACGAGATAATCGTCGCGTACGCGTATGCGTACGGTGTCCTGAGCAGTCGGAGCGACGACGAGTCCTGGAAACCAGTAATCCTTCTTCTTTTTATCGCCCAATTCCACGCAAACAACGCGGCCGATTTCGGGCTCGGTTTCGACGCCTTCTTTGCCGCCGATTCCTGAGCCGGAGTCACGACTTCCACGCGGTGGACTTCCCTCATCCTCGCTGCTATCATCTCTGCAGGAAAAAAAATTGTAATGAGGCACGAAAAGATTGTATATCCCGTAATTTACTCCAATTCTACTTGGGTCTGATCCTCGAGCTCTCGAAACTGTTCGTTGATTTTTTATGTTGTTATTCTAACTCTAAAACACAAGTAGAATTCTTTCTCTGATTTTTTTCTACGTATCGCCCCCCAAAAAAACCAGTATTGTCCATATTTTATCTTGATAGCCATTCACAGTTTTCGTCAATTGTGAGTTAACGTAAAAACTTAAAGTAACTTTGACATTAAGAAAATGACTTTGGAAACGCTGTATATAATTTTTTTAAGACCCCGTGTTCTATATAAAAATGGTTAAGCCGATATTCACAAACAAGTGACCACTGCATTTAATGTTCTCTGATTGTTTTATCCAGAAACGTTTAAACAAATGAGAAGAGTTTAAACAAAGAATCTTTTCATTTTAGATTACAGCCAAAACTGTTTTTTTTTTTGTAAAAAGAAGTAATAGGTCAAAAGAATGTAAGAAACTAAATTTTTAAAAAATTCTACTTCTCCGAGTTGGAAATACGGGATAAAAAATCGCTGAATTCATGCGGATTACTGCATATTCGTCACGAAAAAGCCGCCTTTTCTTGGAGACTCACTGCGCTTGCCTCGAGCGTCTGCCGCGTCTTCCGCCAATCACCGGGTTCCCAAAGTGTTCAGGATGAGTGAGAGGCAGCTGATCCAGAGTCTCGCTCTCCGCAAAGTGTCTCCCGCTCTTCAGGCACAGAGCGGTTCTCCGAAGGGTCGTTATGTCCCCATCGTCGAAGACAACGGTGTACTGACTGCAGTCCTGTATCTTAGTGATCGTCGCCTCGACGAAGTCCTTCCTGTCTGCGTGTTTGGCCTCCACGGAGGCGCTCACCCTCAAGGTCCCCTTTATTTGGTCGTCGGTTACGGTGGCGGTGCCCAATCCTTGCTTGTAAGTAACTCTGCACTTGACGGAGCGCACGACCTTCCTGATCTTGGCCTCGCAGAAAGCGCCTTTGTATTTGGCGCTGACTTCTGTGCCTACAGAGAGATACGGTGGGTCGTCTCCCTAAAAACCAAATTTCACTGAATTTTCCGGTTGATCCAATTTTCCAACTCCGTATTACTCAAACGAAGTGGTACCCAAAAGCGTATACCCATAGACTCGACATTATGAAAATCCTACTGACAACAATAATAATAACAATAACAGTTCATTATCCCAGACCATAAATCGTCATTTACAAAGAAGAACCCCTCGAAAATGGTGTAGCATATTTTTCACTAAAACCTCGCGTCTGACGTCGTGAATTCGATCGCGACACAATCGTCGGGTAGTGAGATACGCAGTAACCGCGAGAATTTTCCGGAGTGTAGAAAAAGGAATAAAGAGAGTGGTGGGTGTGAAACAAAAAAAAAAAACCCAGACGATTTGATAAACAAGAGGCGAGAGGAGAGAACGATCGCAGAGGCGTGCGAGTGTTTCCATTATTTTCGGAGCAACAATAGGGCAAGAGTAAATAAAAGATGCACCACTAAAGTGGGTGGAAGAGAGGCTCGGTTTCTCGCGAGAGTGACCGTCTCTCCCGCCCGTTCGCTCACCAGCATTTTCTATCCCTCGTTGAGCTCCATGTACGCGATATTTCCTCTTGACCGTCTCTCGCTATTCGCGTGCCACCACGTTTTGGTCGCGCGCACGAATTTTCGCGGGGCCTGTGCGAATTACGATAACTTTTTCACTAAACCGAATGGCAATCTGTCGACAGCTCACGAAATCACAGGACGAAGCTACGCCGCTATGGAGCACATAAGCGTAGAATCCATAGGCGGCCACTTACACCGTGCTACACCGACTTGCAGCGACTGACACGAACGCGAACGCGAGAACGCGGGCTCGAACAACTGGGGAGGTCGGTGTTCGGGTTTCGGAGTAGCTGATTCAGCGCTCGGGCGAGTTCGGGTACGGCCGACGCTCGCGCTTTGGCATCGTAACTCGCACACTCGTTGTGGACTCTCGTGTCTGACGTTGCGAGTTTTGCCTGTGAATTTTTTGAGGGGGGGACGAAAGGATTGCATCGACAAAAGGGGAGAGGAGGGACGTTTTTACGTGCGCAACAGTCATTCCCGTTTTGCTGTGTGCGTGTTGCATTTTTCGTTCTCCGCAGGGCAAACGGTCAGGAGCAGTCAGGGGATACACTCACACTGCGTCATTGCGCATCGACTTTGACACATGGACCACCACTTCTCTTATGTCCTATCCTCTCCGGGACTCTCGCTGCGACGCATCTTAGCGAGGATCCCATTGGCTGACTCCATGGTTGCCATCGCACACGGTGCCCCGCCCCCTGCTCCGCGGATGCCATTATTTTCGCGGATGCTGAGCTCCGCAGATCGCACAACGTCGAGATTCCGACTCGATGCTTGACCTCAATTGATTACGCTCCTGGATTCTCGATCCATTCACGCATTGGCCGGTTTTTCAGGGACGTATGCGCGATGTCGCATTTTAGGAATGAGAGCCAATCAGAGAGAGGCTAATAACCGAGCTCTCTGGTGATTGGTTCGCTCTGCGTGGCGGGCTTTTCGAATTTCCAATTCATAAAAACGACTATGTTGATTGAATAACGAGCAGGGACGACGTATATTCGTTTTTTTTATTGTGCAAAAACAACTTTTGCACTTTTTAAATCTATATACAACGCCCTGCAGATTTAGCAGGTTAGTGAATTGCGATTCATTCAGTATTATTGATGCATAAGCATTTCCCTTCCAATTTCTTTCTAGAAATTTATAGGTATATATTTACGAAATAAGCAGAGGCTGCGTTCAGCGTGAGGTTTTTTTTTTAAATACGCGCAACCTGCAAATTTAACAGCAGAAATGTGAATAACTGTCGAAGTAAAAACGGGAAATATGGGAATAATAGTCTCGAGTTAAAACGTGATTATCGACAATCGCGGGTTGCGAAAGCGAGTGAAGAAAATTCGCGTTGGGTTCCGGTCGCCAACGCGCACGTTCCTACGAGCCAGCGCTCGCCGTCTGCTCTTCTGCTCTAGTGTTCCTTGTGACGCTCAAACAAAATGGCGACGAACAACGAAGTGCCGGCTGAAATCGAGACGAGAAACACTCCGATATCCGAAAACTCGGTGAGTATTAGCGCGATATTCCTCACAACTAATTGACCACGGTCACTCGGCGTGCGGAGCCGCGGATCTTGGACGATTCCTTTCCTGTTAAGTCCATCGAAATGCGGTAATTTCGGCAAGTGTCGTAATTTAGTGGCTGCAACAACGATCACGACGAACGCATGCTCCGAGCCTCGCTTATGCCGATAATTTTCCGTCTTTCTATCGTATTATCTGTTGGCATCGATATTTCCGATGCTCGGGCTTCTAATAATAAGCCGAACGACTTCGAAATCGGGAAAATTCTTCGGTAACCAATAAAACGTGTCGGAAACACGCCTACGCGCATATTCGTATTAAATATCGCGTGTAACGCGAAATTGGCTCACACACGTGTGCGTGATAAGTCGCGTATCGGTGAGATGATGATTCGATTACTCGAAATGGACGCCACTCTTTTTGGCGGGCACGTGGACGCCGCTCGCTTCTCCGACTGAATCCTCGCCCTTTCGAGAGTCATCGATCCTCCCATATGAACAACATCGTAATTATCACTTTCATTAATCACTCTATTTATTAATAACGCGGCGGCGATTATTTCGCTGGCGTTTCAAACGACGCACCGAATTTAACCGGCGCACGCCGGTTCGCCTCATGCGACGCCCATAACCAACGATTCCGACGCTTCACCATTTTTCACCGTTTTCGGGAATATTTAACGTTTTTTTTTTGTTTTTGTCCGTTTGTAGATAGAAATTTTTTATTATTAATAACAATCGAATATTAAATGTCGGGGGATGTTTAAATCGAGGGGATGGATGTATTCGTTTTTTGTGTATATTTGCGTATTCCGGGTGCAATTATTATTTTCTTTTTTTGAAAAAGGTTTAACGCAACAGTTGAGAATATCGGCTTGATCGGCACTCGGATAAGCGGGCCTTCGGTGTTTTTGTAAAATTGACACAGGCATGGCGGTAGAAACTCTTCGGCAATCTGTCGCCTCCTACTGTGTCAAAAAGTAATACGAGCTTTCCGAATGCTGAGCGAGATTTTCGGACGCTAGGCTCGGTTGAAAGCTTAAACAGTTGATTGATTGATGCTAGTTCTTGTTTAGTCGATTTAGAAATTAGGCTTATCGGTGTTTTGTTTGTTAAAATGATTTGGAAAAATATATTGTATTCAGAAGAAAGACGTCACGTTGTTCCCGATATATTATGTTGGAATATAGCGATTTCATCCGCAAGTTTCTGTTTAATTTGAGAAAGTTTATAAATCCATACTTGTCTTGTTTCTGTCCAAATTGTAGACATCTAAAATGGAGACAATGGAAGTAGCAGAGTCAGGTGCTCCGGTATCCAAGGACCTGGACACAGCGTCGAGCAATCACAAGCCTGGCGTCCCGGTGGACGAGATGACATCGAGGGACTACTACTTCGACTCGTACGCGCATTACGGCATCCACGAGGAGATGCTGAAGGACGAGGTGCGAACGGTGACTTACCGCAATTCCATGTACCACAACAAGCACCTGTTCAAGGGCAAAACCGTCCTGGACATCGGTTGCGGCACCGGCATACTTTCCATGTTCGCCGCCAAAGCCGGAGCCGCGAGAGTCATCGGAATCGAGTGTTCCAACATCGTCGAGTACGCGACGAAGATAGTCGAAGCTAATCATCTATCCGACATAGTTACGATAATAAAGGGAAAGGTCGAGGAGGTCGTGCTGCCGGACGGCATTGAAAAAGTAGACATTATAATATCGGAATGGATGGGCTATTGTCTCTTCTACGAGTCGATGCTGGACACAGTTCTCTTCGCCAGGGACAAGTGGCTTCGCGAGGGGGGAATGCTCTTTCCGGACAAGGCAACGCTCTTCATTTGCGGCATCGAGGACCGCCAGTACAAGGACGAGAAGATTAATTGGTGGGACGACGTTTACGGTTTCGATATGTCGAGCATAAGGAAAGTAGCCATAAGCGAGCCCCTCGTGGACGTCGTGGACCCCAAACAAGTCGTGACGAACGCCTGTCTCATAAAGGAGGTCGACCTCTACACCGTGACAAAGGCCGACTTGGAATTCTCGTCGCCCTTCAGTCTTCAAGTGCGCAAAGACGATTACGTTCAGGCGCTCGTTACTTTCTTCACTATCGAATTCACAAAATGTCACAAGCGCATTGGCTTCAGTACCGCACCGGAAGTCCAGTACACACACTGGAAACAGACTGTATTTTATTTCGACGAATTCATGACCGTGAAAAAGGGCGAGGAGATATGCGGCGTGTTCTCGATGAAGCCGAACGCGCGAAACTACCGGGATTTGGATTTCAGCATCGAGCTCGATTTCAAGGGCGAATTGTGCCAAGTGCACGAGACAAACACTTATCGTATGCGCTGATACGGCTTGTCCCGCGTTTTCGGGGATCGGATATCTCCCACTTCCTCTTAATATCCTCTCCTAGCTCGTGAAACAAGTTAATAAAACGATGAAAACGATAAACAAAACGTAATAATAATAAATGGAAAAAAAAAAAACAAAAAAAAACTGTTTAGTCTGTCTAGTGAGATCGTAAATTCTGTCTCGAGTCAGCCTCTGGTATGTACGAATGTACTCACTACCTCCGAACCCGCCGCTCATCTATCGAAATGAAATGAAACCGGTAAAAGGAAGCAAACAAAATGAAAATCGTATTGATATAATTTAATCGACTCTTACGATGATGACGAAAAACCGGAAATTCGATTACCTTCGATAACTCGACCCATCAGCAGTTGGAAATAGATTAAGTACAGTTTAATAAGAGAACAATTGCGTGAGTGTGTATAGGTTCCTATGACCCCCCGTGAAATCGTACTTTTAACCGAATAAACATGAATAATAATAATAAAAAGTAACTAGAATCGTAAGAGTAAGAAGAAGAGGAAGTACCGAAATATAGGAAAATAATCGAGTTGATAATGGTTGTTTCAAGATAACGCTGAACTCTTATTTATATTTATCGACTATTCCTGGCCTCTCACTTAACGAGTATTTTTTCAAATCCAATCCACGACATCGAGACAACCGGAGCTTCGATATATAATTACCGTTTGTTTATCGCGATTAAAATACGGTGAGCGCGGTATTATGGTGTAAACGTACGTGCGTAGAGATAATTGAAGAATTTGCGTTTGTTCATAAATTTGTACTAGCGAAAGTCAGCGCATTTCGTCATCATACGAACGTACAGTTATATACATATAAAGATAATAAAGTTAATACGTTTGCTACCTGTATGCGTTTTCTTTTGCGTACATTTTTCTCGTTCACTTTTCTTCCCTTCTATCTTATAGACGCCCTTTACACGATAAGTACGCGCATTCGTGAAAAACACTTTATGGTATTCTACGACGTGGCGACATCCTTCAGAGAGTTTGCCAATTTTTGCGTCTTGTAGTCCGTTCGCAGTTGGATGAAGTTTATGAGCGTCGATCGGTCGAGCATTGCCTGCAATAAGAAGATAAACAGCTTTAATCTGCTCATTCCGAGCGAATGATTATTATGGAAAATTCGGTTGTTCGATTTTCAATTAAATTTCAAACTAAAATATTGAGAGTTACGACAGCGGCGGATTAAAACGAAGAGTATTGTCAATAAAAATTACTCCACCAATTCAGATTAAAAATGAGAATTATTTCAGTTACTCGGATTAAAAATCCAAATGACTAAATTTGTACGCTGCAAATACCTCAAAAAAGGGAGACGATTGCTTCTAATCGATATTTCTGCTTCAAAAAATTTTCCAAACTCCGGAATTCCTTCAATTTTAAAGCTCTTCGACAGGACTAAACTTACCAATTGATCGCCGGTGCAGACTTGCTTCAAATTCGCTGGTTTAACGAGAAGCAAATTGCAAAGCGCGTGAAGAGTATCGAACAGAGATATGACAATCCCGACGCCAAGTTCCTTAACGCACTTGCGATACTCGTTCATGTCGCAAATAGCGCACATCGCGCCGGCCGAGTTGAATTGAAACTGTTGAAGATGCTCGTAGATGACCCTGTGAAATCTAATGCCCAATTCCGTCAATACGTTTTCAACATTCTTCCCATCCAAGCTATCGCGTATTTGTCTTATCATTCCAGTTACGTATTGAACAACTACGAGGCAAGCGGGCGTGCTTAGCGTATCCACATCGCTTTCAGGCTTGAAATCGGTTTTTCGCTGCTCGCTCTGCAGATACAATTTCACCCAACCGACGATAGCGTTTATGCTGCGGTCCAGACCGATGTCCAGCTTCATCTCCGTTTGTTCCAAGACAAATTTCTCCTTGGATACGCACTCCGCGTGTTTCGGAGTGGAAATAACGAGGGGAACGAGACTATCGTTGAATTGCTCCTCGAGCAATTTAACGATCACGTTGCACTGGCGAACAACGTTGAAGAAATGTAATTCAGGCTGGATTCTCGTCTCGGGTATGGGAACGCTCTGCAAGCCCAATTCCAGAGCGTAATCGACGTGCTCGTTCATCAGATACTGAAGAAGAATCTCGAGAATTTGAACGGCGTTTCCGGGCACGTCGCCAGGTTGCGACAAAGCTCTGCAGCGTTCGAAGGCCAATTTGCTTCTCTGGAGAAGAGCGATCGCGAGTTCCTCCGAGAGGAAAGTCTCGCCGCCGTAATTCTCGATCTGCGCGATATTTATGTTGGTTCGCGTGCCGAGAACCGCCTGCAAATCTCGTCGGAGTTCCTGAAAACCGCCGGTCTGCAGTTGCTTCTTCTGGTGATTCTTCGAGTCGTAATAATCGATGAGAAGCGAGGTAGATTTTTCACGAAGGGCCTTAATCTCGATCGTCGCGTAAGTGTCGAGATGCTTTTGGAATATATTTTGCGTGAGCTTCGTTAGATAAGCGTCGTCGGTTCCCATGTCGAAACGCTTAAGGTCTCCGGATAATTTAGTCGTCTTCGAGTAGAGATCGTACAAGTTGCTCAGATATTTGTCGGAGTCTGTTCTGTCGGCCAATTTAGCGACCGCGTATTTTTGCAGACGGAGATGATATATGTTGAGCACAAATTTCGCCATAACTTGCTCGGGATTAGCGAATACTCGCTGCATGAGCGCGTAATTTTTCGTGCACATTGGAATGACGTCCTGGAAAACGTCTTTGCCGCCGAACGAACCCATCTGGCTCTGCTCTATAAAAGCGTCGATGCACTGGGAGTAACCCTTAAAGTGCGACAACACCGAGGCCAATTCCTTCATACGATCAGCGTCCTCGGCGTTGTGAGCCCTCACGAACTCCTCGATGAGGCTGCGCTCTATTTCGTCGTACTTCGAAGCGATCTTTGCCTTCGCGTGGTCGAATTTTTCAGCTGGTAACTCCTGGGATATTATGTGAAGCTTCTGAATAACGTCTGCCGCAACATCCAGCTGAAATAACGAGTGTTTTTAACGATTACCCATGTAAAATGTCGGTCTTTTCTTCCTCACTCAACAAGCTTTGTTTTCATTTCTTTTTTTAACTTCAGAAACTATGATTGTCACAATTTTTGACAAAATGTATGCAGAAATTTGGTTGTTAATAAATAAATGAATAAATAAGCTGTTTAAACGCTCTAAAATTCGGAATAAAATTAATAAAAATAGGCAGTAGTTCTAACCGTCGATTTGTCAGTAAAAATAGGATCCGTTAAAGGTCCAGGACTGAGAAACTCCGCAAAGTGCCTCATGAGTTTCTGCGCTTCGACGGCTCTGGCCCTTGGAGTATTGACGCTCTCCAATTGGTCGCCCAAATGGAGAACCTTTGTGGCGACAGAGTTAATCCTTTCATCCAGCTGATGAAAGAGATCGATGGCGTGTTTATTTCTGTCCTGGAGTTCGATGACTTCGAAGGTGTGCCTGGTTTCCTCCTCCTTCACCGCCAATTCCAGTTTTTCGCATTTTTTCTGCTGACGTTCCTGCAGCACCTGGAGATCTTTGATCGCATGGAGAAAAGTTTCATGGACAAGAACTGGATCGAAAGCTCCTTTGGAGCCTTCTTTACTGTTGTCGTTGACGGTTCGCCACGCGAGCCTCTCGACGAATTCCTCGGGGTCGAAGGGCTCCTAAAAATGACAGAAGGGCTCAAATCGAACTCGAACGTATCTTACGAAACGATGATGAATTTTACCTGCTCGAGCTCCTTCATGTATTGTTGCATCATTTTTGGGCGTTTTTATTGCGAACCAAGCGTGCAACGATAACAAAATCGCGACGTTTAACGTCTCTTGTCAAAACGATCCATTGTCACGGAAAAAAAACACTGACACGTCGAGGATTTTTAGGTATCCAGTTTCAGGATAAACGGAGCCATGTGTCAAGCGTTTTGTAGTGACATTCGAGAGAACAGCTGATCCAAATCCGCCGCATGAGATAAATATATAAATATAGGGCGTCGCGACGCTGGCAGCGCCCTCCCGGTTTTTTTTTCGCAATGTGCAGCGGTAGTTTTCAATTGTTGATTGAATTGTTGTAAGATTTTTTTTTCCGTAACTAAATGATTACCAGTTTTTTTTTTAGATGTTGAATTGGTAAAAAAATTTATTGAAATGGTAAGGAAAGATTATTAAGTGTAATTGAAAATGAAGATTAAATTTTAGTTGTCGAAAAACGAATTATTATAACTCTGCTCTGGAAAATCAGATTAGGAAGGGATTTTAATATAATTGAATAAAACGCTGGATAGAGTAAAAAATTTACAGTACAAATTACAGTAAGAAAATATTTTATATGCGATTGGCATATTTTTTAACAATATCTCTGTAGAAATTGAATACATGTTGACTGGCTTCCTTGCACTTTTCCACAGCACTGACAAGCTCCTTTTCACTGAAACGTCCCGACGTGTGACAACAGATCAGGTCCTTCTTTATACTGTCAAATGCAAAGGTGAACGATGCTTTCGCATTCCGGAGCTGGGATTCTTCAGGATCCAGCAGCAATTCTCCAGTTTTGTGGTCTATCATGCAGGTCACCGCTGCTATCGTGTATTTCATGGATAAACTAGAATTTATGAGAGCTATGCAGGCTGCATTAATAGCACAGGCTAACAACTGAAACAGTAAGCAAAATAAAAGATTTTTTATAGATTTATATGTTAAGAAGACTAAAATCACAAACTAAAACCATTTAAATTTGTGTTAATCAACCTCTTGATTATCCTCAATGTACGAAACAAGTTAATTATTCATTCATTTTTTATTTAATCTTCCAAAACTGTATAAAAAAACAGCCACTGTTCTGCATTATATTAAAAATTAAATTCCACGTTAAACTCGCAAATTTCTTTCTGATCTTTTAATTGAAAATTTTACATTTTTTATAACAAATTATATACAAAACATTATATTCCAAGAGAATGAAAAAAAAGACGCTATAAGCAACGAGGAAGAAATAAAAATTCCAGGACCTTGAAAATGTAAATAAATGCAAAACTTACGCCACCGGAATTCTGGATTTCTTGAACATTTATCGATATCGCTGTGCTCGGATACAAAGCTGTGAGTAAGGAAGCTTCGCAGGTTTCTTTTATGAAAAGCTCTTTCGTTCTATCCTCGATACCTAAAATTCAAAAGAGATTTCTGAATGTGTTCGCAATGCACGGTAAACAAAAAGCTTTGATTGCGACTAACTCGGCGGGCCTTTTATGGGACTGAATACCACTTCCAAATTCGCTTTGTCGTACATCATTTTCTGCATTCGGGATTCGACCGGCCCATAAACTCCAGCGATAACGCAAGTGTCACCTGATAACCGATAAAATGAATTTAAAACAAAATTCAGTGTTTACTTTGCTTCTGAATTACTAACCTTGCATAAACATTGAAGATCCATCGGGCATCGAAAGTTGATTAACTTCACAATTCATCGGACGCAAAGTGCATTCTACTTCCGTCATTATGATCTTTTTTAGTTTTATCTTTGTTTTATTAATTACACGCCGAAAAAAAAACACGTGCACTTCGGTTCATTCGATGCAGACGACCAACTCTTTTTTTTGTTGTTATATTTGAGGTTAGGATTTCGTTGCACCTCAATTCCACTGTACTTTTCATCTCAAACTCTCCGCTGGTCGCATGGACAATTTTTTATGCATTTCATTAAGAGAAAAGCGTTTATATGAGACGGCGGAATGATAAAAAAAATAAAAAAGTAAAAAACTATAAATATAGCAAAACCGACAATTAAGGATCATTTTAATGATTTAGGATTTAAAAAAATGAAACCTACAAACGTGTATGGAAAAAAATTCTACGAAATTTCATAATTTTGTGGTCCATATAATTTCAGTCATTACAGTTACCAAACTTACGCAAATTTCCTTAAAAAATAAAAATCGAGATTTTATAATAACCGATAATCACGATATCGTTATCGAAATTAATCAATAACTTACAATTCTTCGGTTCATAAACTAACTGATTAATAAATTTTATACCATAAAAAACAATTAAAAAAAAAAAAAACTAAAAATTCGTTTTTTTTTTCTCTGAAGGATTACCAATTAATTTATCGCATTTAATTAAGATCATCTCTGCATTAACACGATTGTTATGCTTCTAGACAATTTCTCTTGCAGCAAAAGTGGATGCTGTCATTTTATTCTCATCAGATAAGGACATCTCGACGGGTGGATAAGTTTGGGAGCTTCCGGTTCTTGCCGTCGATTCCGGTGTGCACGTTTTGCACTCACACCGCAGTCATACATCGTACACTTATCGACCGAACACCCGCAAAGGTGTTCGGCAGTAACGAAGTATCACCGGCCGCTGCATTGAATGCTATAGTTCACGATAAGACGAAGCGGAAGCTGCGGAGAGAAGAGAGAGGAGAAGAGCGCAATGATATTCGCCGTCTGGAGGATCAGCTGACGTGCCAAGGGCTGCCGGTCGTGCGATCAATACTCTCACCCTCTTCTCCGAGGCTCCAGGCTCCTCACATTTTAGTCCGGCTCGTGCTTCGGATCGCGACGTCTGTTCGTCGCCGAGGCAATGTGCCAATTATTTTGAGCTACTTGACAACTATTATGTCAAAAATTAGAATGTCATTGGGTCTGGGATCCTGGTGTCACAGCGATTCACGTGACAATTCGCTATAAATCTTTCGCGACGTATAATAATAATAACGACAACAACAACAATAATAATAATAGCTTGAGATACTAAAACTTAATATAAAAAACGCTCTTTTAGTGATTTTGGTGATTGAGTAGTTGAATAGTAGCGAAAATTCCGATCCCGAATAACTGGAGTGCAATGAAGAAGCAAAATTTGAGAACGTTGTCGTTGGTAGTTTGTACGTTTACGTATCTGCTTATCGGCGCGGCTGTTTTCGATGCTCTCGAGTCGGACACCGAGCGCAAACGTTGGGAATTCCTTTCCGGTAATATATAGTCAATATTGTTTAGCGATTTGTCGTCGTTAAAATAGTACGTATACTAAATTGGTTGAATTACAATGTTTTTGTGCTATCGAGAGGTAAGACGGAACATGATGAGGAAGTACAACATCTCCCAGGAAGATTACCGGATGGTCGAAATTGTCATCATCGAGAATAAACCCCACAAGGCGGGACCGCAGTGGAAATTCGCTGGCGCTTTTTATTTCGCAACTGTTGTGCTCGCCATGATTGGTGAGGATTCGAAAGATTTTTTTTTATTTTATAATTTACGGTTTTTGTTATCATTGCTGATAAGAAAAGTATGACCTGGATTATCTGACGATTTTGGGTAATGAAGTATTTTTATCCTGATTAAATTCGCATTATTTTTAATGTAGAATTAATTGGTTTCGTAATTTATATTAATTTACGGAATTACGGGTTTTCACGAATAAATTCAAAGATTTGGTCTGATTTTATAAGCTGCTGAATTTTTCGAAAAATTCATAAATAGATTAATTAAAAATGATCAGCTCTGAATTTAAGCGAATGAATAAAGCGGTTCGGATTTTACGGAATTTTTAATTATCGAAAAATTAATTTTTTCATTGTATATTAAATTGTTAATCTAATTAAAAATCCTGCTCACTATTATTTTTTGATGCATTGAAAAAAAAAATTGTATACAGATTCAATCATAAGCATTCAGAATTTATTAAAAAGTTAAATAAAATTCTTGTTGTTATCCCACAGGATATGGGCACTCGACGCCCGTGACCGTGTGGGGCAAGGCGTTTTGCATGCTCTACGCGATGGTCGGAATTCCTCTGGGTCTCGTGATGTTCCAGAGCATAGGTGAACGTCTGAACAAGGTAGCATCGGTGGTGATTCGTCGAGCGAAAAAATACATGAATTGCAACAGAACGGAAGCGACGGAGATGAATCTTATGCTGGCAACGGGGATGCTCTCGAGCATAATCATAACCACCGGTGCTGCGGTATTCTCGCGTTACGAGGGCTGGAGTTACTTCGACAGTTTTTACTACTGCTTCGTTACACTGACGACCATCGGCTTCGGCGATTACGTGGCTCTTCAGGTATCGACTAGCCCATAAGCAACACTCCACTCCTCCTATTATTAATTATTTGCTTGTTTTATCTACATTACACTCCTTACACTCGACACAAGTCGAGAGATTTACGCATCTATAAATTATTATCTACTTTTTTCAGAACGATCAAGCGCTCTCGACTAAACCAGGATACGTTGCGCTGAGCTTGGTGTTTATTCTATTCGGACTGGCAGTCGTTGCTGCCAGTATAAATTTGCTGGTTCTGCGATTCATGACGATGTGAGTATAGCGATCGGAGGAAGCTTTAATTTATCATAAAGATTTATTGAAAATTCCTTGGGTCTCGTGGAGTTTGCACTGAAGTGCTCAAGCGCTACTGAAATTAAATTTGATTAAGATTAACGAGCGCTATTACTTCCCGGGAAAAAATCGTTATCTATGATTATGTGTAGAATTGTATGGAATTATGTATAATTATAGAAAATTATAATGCTGGGTTAAAAATCACTTATCAAGTTTTTACCGGAGAGTCTATAATTTAACTGGGTCCCGGTAGAGTGGTGAATTACTTCTACTTGATGCTTGATGTTTTGGCTTTATGAGAAATAAATGATTTCTCTAATGAATTTCTCCATTCTCCGAAGCTAATCTGCTCCGATGATTTTTAATATTTTTGCCGGAGATTATTCACGTTATGAATGTACGAATTCATCAGTTTAACGACTTAAAACACGCTTATCAATTTTTAACCGGAAATTGATAATTATACTGGCTCCCGGTTGAATGCTTTGACTTGAGGCTGGATTTTTTGCTCTGTTTTTATTCTTGATTGACAATAGCGAAAGTTATTCACATGATGAATTAATAATTCACCGGTGTTGATAAAATTTTCATTCATCGAAGCAATCGATACACCAAAATACGTTTATAATTGATTTGAATTATCGGCAGGAACGCGGAGGAAGTGAGAAGGGATGATAACGAATTGCAATCAGCTTCGCATCACGTTCTCACTCTGGATGGCGAAGTTGTTGCGGTTAATGGAAAGCTTTTAGCCGGTCACGTGCCAATGCTACACGACACCGACGACTGTGTGAGCGTCTGTTCCTGCACTTGCCTCGGTACAGCTAATTCCGAGCTCCTCCGAGACTCGAGTGGCTACCAGGGCTACAGGCCACCCTCGATCACTGCCAGTCTTCGTGTGAAGCGAGCGTCCGTCTGATGGAAGGAGTTTCGTCGCCGTAGTCAACTTCGTCGGGCCTCGAGGACCGACAGCATGAGCCGAGAGTTATTCGGCATCGGTCTCCACTGAATTAAGCCTCAAGACCCGACATTACACACGTAATTTAGCGATAAAACGAAAAATTATTTTTTATACCGATATCCATTTTAATACGGAGACGTTGCGTGATGCGCGACGACGACGACGACGACGGCACGTAGAGCTAAATTGCACCGGAAATTTTCGTCATTCGAATTATTCAAACGATAACAATTGTTGCACGATAAAATCACGTTACAGTTTCGTTAGAGTACGAATAAAGAGACAGTGGAAGTAAAAAAAAGGGTTGCAAGAAAATTGAAGGAAAATTTCATTTGCTTCGAGGACATCGCAGTTTTTTTTCTTTGCTATTAAAATATTTATTCCAATTGAATCGTAATTTAATTGACGAGATACTTTCTTTTCAAGAATTTGGTTCAGAATAAGATTTGGTTTTTTTTTGTACGCGAGATATACAATTAATGTCAAAGTGACTGTTGAGAAAAATTGTTAGGAAATAAATCGGCAGTCGCTTTGCACTAAAAATTGTGTAACTCCGTTTTTTCTCTTGAAAATAATTACTTTGTCTGAATAATTCGAATGGTATGTATTTCTGTGTTACACGCTGATAATAGACTTTAATAGAAGTATACACGTAAGAAATATTTTACGTACTTTCAGTATTAATACGATAGGAAGGCAATTAGTTTATAAAAATTCATCGAACGAGCGGGTACACCATCGCCACGATCATTGTACATATTTCATTGTACATTAGTCTCACGCACACGAGGTTACATTTTTATACAACGCATTGGGAATAAATGAACGTTGGTGTATTCACAGGCCACGTCTGTGCTTCAATGTACTGATATAGGACTAGTATATTTTAATAAGTGTGTCAATGTCTGATAAAAATGATTTTTCAACAGTAATCCAATCGTGTCTCTTCACTTGTTCTGTTTTTCGTTGAAGAAGTCTTAAAAAAAAGCACAGAAAATGTTATAGTATTTGGTGAAGCGATGAAATGTGGCTAGAAAATAAAATGCACAAGTGCGAATTGACGTTTAATTCGGATGTCGACTATCTGTGCTTTTTACCTCCTGTCGTGAGGTTCCGTTGGCTTGAAAAATGGAAGGAAATGTGTCTGATGAGCGACCAGCATCCACAATCTTTTCAGTGGATTGACAGTATGGCAGCAGTGAGAAAAGAAAGAAAAAGGCAATGTCAGCTTCCAGATTGGTGGATTATTCATCCGTTTAGCACTGTCAGGTATTTCATTTGTTTAGCTCAAAATAATAATATCGTTGTTTCGACGAAAAGGCAGAATAATTATACTGTTCAGGAGCTTTTGTTAATTACAAGCATTATTTTATTTTTAATGTATTTTCTTAGCAATTTTAGGGGATTAACAATTTTTATGGATTTTAGTTTTGCTGAAATGTCAATGTATAATTTTGGAAAAATTCTGATGTTTATTTTGTTTGATTTTGTAGATTCGCATGGGAAATTTTGATGACTCTCGTATACGCAGTTGCATTTGCAACGATTCCTTTTGCGATAAGCTTCGTTATTACTGACTACGAACGTGTTCGTCTCGACAAAGTAAATTTAGTGATTTACAGTTTCTTCTGGCTGGATATCATTTTCAACTGCATCACCGGAGTGAAGAATAAGAAGGAAATGACTATTGACCTTCGACAAACGAATATTTTGAAGTAGGAAGAAATATCGGTTATCAATTTTATTTGCCAAAATCTAAAATTTCTTATTCGCAGAAAATATGCCAGCGGATTTCTCCTAATCGACATAATTACTTCTCTTCCTTACGACCACATTACTCACGAATGGAGAAAAGTTCCTGGGGCCGATTCTTCTGCGATCTTTGCTCTAATCAATCTTCTTCCTCTGCTGAAGTTATTACGTTACGTGACTTTTCACTCTTATATCTTGCAATTGTTCCTGGTAATTATTGAAATCGATTTAATTTGAGTAGTTATTAAATTTGATTCTCATGCGCGATTCGTACTAAATAAATATTTCAGCGCTTTCAGATCAAAGACTTGAACGCTCAAATGTTCAGTCATCTTCTTCTGGCTTTTTATGTAATACATTGGGCTGCGTGTTTTTGTTACGGAACGCAAGTTCTTGTTATGTACGCGAAGCAAATTACAGTGGATGTAAGATTTTTAAAATTCATTTATTATTATAGTCCTGAGTCTATGTGTCCTCTGCGAAATTCACCTTAATTATTGAATGGTCCATTGCATTTATTCGCATATTTTTGTCTTGTTATCTAAAACAGCAATTTCTTCGTTGTTGCGAATAATTTATGCTAACTTTTAGAGCTTCAACTATAAACGCTAATGAACATAAATTTCCAGGAGTGCGATAACTGCTGGCTAAAAAGCATATCAAAGGAAAATACGTCGGGAAGATATCGTCACGCGCTTTTCATTGTCATCCAAAATTTTGTGGCCAGTGGTTTTGGCGGAATAGAGCCCAAGTCTCAAGATCATATTGCTATTTGCACGGTTCTAATGATTCTAGGGCGAATATTCGAGGCATACTTAGTCAGTGAGTAAAGAATAAATTATTGAACCCCGAATTATAAAAAATAATCATAATGTATAATCCCTCTCAATTATTTTTTTTTTGCGCAGTAATGTTCTTGCAAATAAAAGCCGGAAGCAAAGCTGCAGAGGCCAAATATCTGGACATCACAAATCAATTATCCGCTTACACACGGCAAAAGCAATTGCCACCGCACATGTCATTAAGATTGTTGGCCTATTATTATCATCGTTTCAGAAATAGTTACTTTCGAGAGAAGAGTATTCTCGCCAGTCTCTCTGGTATTTATAATTTACAAAAAATTTTTATAAAAAAAAGTCAAAAGTAACCATATTAAATTAATTGAAATCTGCGTGAATTGTCAGAGCAATTGCGACAGGAAATTTTGCTGCATTCGTGCAGACGTCTCGTGGAAAATGTGGCGGTCTTCAGGGATCTTCCGAAACACATCATAGCCTCGATAGTCTCCAATCTCATATTCGAACTCTATCTACCGAATGATATGATCGTCAAGGCTGGAACTTTGGGGGATTGCATGTTTTTCCTGGCGCGAGGAACCGTCGCTGTCCTCACGCCTACTGGCAAAGAGGTTTGCTCATTATTTTAAATACCGAGCTATTTTTTTAGTTACATAAAGATTTGGTCGGTAAATGCAGTCTTAGAAAATCTGACAATATCGTTCAATTTTTAGTTACATAATTTTGAATAAATTCATTTAACTGCATTTGTGAGAAAGAATAAATAGCAAAGTTGGCTTAATTTTCGTATGATCGTGACACGTACAGACATAAATCGAAATAGGTGTGCCATTTGGACGACGGTGCGCATTTCGGTGAAATTGCTCTGTTAGTGCCGGATCAACGACGAGTTGCGAGTGTCGTAGCGATCGAAGTCTGCGAGGTTTATCGTCTGGATCGCAAGGACTTCCGCAAATGCATTGCGGTTTACGGTGGTTTATTTGCGAAGATAGAGACGATTGCAACGGAAAGAGTGCAAAGAACGGTGATGATTGAGGAGCAACATAAGCGTTCGTTGATGAATACAAGCCGAGCGATGCGTCGAAGTATAAAACAAGGCTGGGGTCGTCCCCGAAAATGAGAGCCTACGAAAAGGAAGCGCACGTCGAGTAGCTTCGAGCCAGTGACACACATATTACGCTCTTCGTTTCTACAATACTATTTATTCGACGTGAGAAATATTTCGTACAATCCACAACGATGGAGGGACGTTGATGTCGCCTCTAATAAGTCGTCGGAGACTCGCGCGTACGCGCGCAACATTCACATCATTATCCTCTAATTTATGACTCTAAAATGTATTGAAACTCTTAAATATTATTATTGTCGATAAAATGTTCGTATATCAGCGACGTTATTTCGATAGCCTACTTCGAACGTACGATACAGCTCTTCAATCTAATATTCTAAATATTTTGTGTTTGCCGTTTTTTCAAAAGAGAGCCCATCGTTTTTCGTGACCGAAATATATTTCTTTAAATCGATAAGTCGTATCAGAAATTCCCCGTTATTGATTCATTGTGTTTCGATGATATAAAAAAAATCCATAACGAAATATAAAAAAAGTTTTCCGGGTTCTATTGGTCACAATTTTTTTGAGCCAAACCGTGTTTTTTTTTTACATTCTTATCTGGAGATTTTTGTATATCAGAATCACGTTACGATCAATAGCCGGATTTCCTAATACGAATTTCGATGAAAAAATGAATGAAACACCTACTTTTTTTTTTTACTGTTAATCGGTGGACTCTCCTTTTTAACATGATTTGTAATAGTCGTTGATATTTGGGGACCGAAATGTACGTAACGTAGATACACACCCACCCGGGGGGTCTTTTTGCACGAGGGACTCGACTCGAGGAAGTATATCCATGATGACTTAATCAGCGAGTGTAAATCCCCAGCCCAGCTCGTATCGCATAATAAGGCACTGCGTGTTTACTCTGACCGAGGCGTTGTAGGCTCGACCGATATGTGAATCAACGCGTATCGGTCGCGTGGATACGCGAGTCATGCTCATCAATAATTTTACATAAACGATTGATCCTTAATACGTATAGGTATAAAATGTTCTTTTTCTTTTACCGTCTGTTTCATTTTATGCTTGTTTGTTTTCTGTTCTTCTGCTAGATAAATGCTCTTGCCACTTTCCACGATGTTAGATATGTTTCCTTGTACTCGCGGTATCGGCTGTGATTCTAAACTGCGCGATTGTTGATTAATGTTTCAGGAACAAAACGCCTGCACTGTCTGAATTAAAACGCTACCGATAAACCTCCCGTTCTACGAGAGCCACCGCGCATTTACGTTGTACAATAAGACCCGGTGTTTCTCGATTATTAATGGTTTTTAAAAAATACAACTGTACAGGTAGTAGTTTATCCCGACACGGAAATTTATGTAAGTGAAATATATGCAAAATACGAAAGATCGCGGCGCCTAAAATACATTTTTTCGTCGATTTTACCCTATACGTTGTATATTTCGCAAATAAATATGATATATTTACCGGGCGATATAATCCACGGGTGAAATATTTAACGTATATTAAAAATGTATTACGTCAATTTAATGCGCTAAAATCTATTTATGTTTGAGATATATTTTACGCAGATACACTTCCGCACGGTTTAATTTCATATTATTTGCGATATATCGCGCAAAAGTGGCCGACTCGGAGGATGCACGACTCGCGAATCGTGAGCGGCGGTTCTTCAGCAAACAAATAGTGTCCCCGCGGAGTATTATCGTGGCCGTAATTCTCTTAATTGCTACTATGCTTTGCTATATGATATTTATAGGTAGATAACATACTTTAGATATATCGGAATATTCATTATACAAGGAGCGTCGATGCTGGCATTAATACACGCGACATATACTATTTATATCATATACAATAAGTGTTTGTGTGTGTGTGTGTTTGTGGTTTGTGTCGACAATGTCGTCGTTTTTGAGTACGTTTTTTCTTTAATTCGTTAATCTACTGTGATAAACGCGCATTAACGATATGTCTCACAATTTGTAAGTGTTGAGTATGCGCTCACGCTTATTAACAATTGTTTCATGGAATTTATGATTTTTCTCTACTGTTTTTTTTGTTTTTTTGTTTTTTTTTTCTTTCTATTTGTCGTCGTTCTTTTCACGAGCGATCGTTATTATGTATAGGTACTTAGTATCTACATGTAGGTATAGACGTTCTAAGACTTTGGCAGTGAACGAGATTCGATTCGTTCTTTCCGACTTTCGGTTTATTGAGCGACGCGCTTTATTTTGTCGCTTGCGACAGGGGAGAGGTATGAGAAAAAGTGAAGCGCGGGGCCTCAACCGTTGTCCCGAAAACTCGACTCGACGCATTTGATTTGTGTTCTTCGTTCTTTCGGTCTTTCCTCTTGACGTTTTAGACGAACCAGCGGTTCGGTATACTTCTTCTCCTTCGCTTCTCAGCTGCGATTAGATGCGGCCCTCGCAGCGGAAGTTGACCAGCTTCCGTGCACGATCTACAGCAGAATCTCGCGTAGTACTTGTGCTTGCAATATTTTGCTTTCACTATGAGATGACAATCGGCGAAGAAGTCGTTATCCTGACAGTCTGGATGAATGGAGAGTCCTGAAAGAAACAAATTACCAAAATCAGGTAAAGTGCATGGGTGGATAATTTTTTAAAAATAATTTGTTTTGAATTCTATTGAAGCCGAAACAAATGTCTACGTGGATGTGTAAAGTTTGTGCACATTTTCGAGACATCGGGCTTAAGTTTCATAGAAATGGATAGAATGAGTGTCCGGATATTTTACCTTCAACGCGAATGTCAACACTAGCGCTACTCGTTGAATCCGCGTTCGCCGCCTCGCAACGATAAGTACCAGAGTCTTCGGTGACTGCGTTCGTAATCACGAGCCTGTTTGATTCTGGAATAAGAGAATGAAAAAAGGAGAGAATTAGAATCGATCGAAGAGGGTTTTTAACAAAATGTCATCATTTGCCGTGGACGACGAAAGCATATTCACCGGAAATCTTGATGCGATCGTCTGATCTAACGAGTTCGTTGTCCTTGTACCAGAGAACTCGAGGAATCGGATAACCATCGACGGAGCATCCAATGTTCACGTCGCTTCCTATAGGATATTCTGTCTGGTCTGTGGTAACGTTCACACGAACCGGCACTATATGAAAAAAAAAAAATCCTGCGTCAAATTTTGAAGGAAAAAATACGACAATGAAGAGCTGAGGCGATAAAATAAAATCGAAACGATGAGCTGAAATAAAAATACTAAGCTGTGTCTGGTGTTAAAATCACATGCTGCATTGAGGACTTGCATTTAAATTACATTTCGAATAAAAAGCATTTTTTATTCTCCAATTTTCTACTAGTTTGTACTGCCAAGAATATTGCATAAAAGTTACTTAGTAAAGAAAAGCTTCGTGCAATCCAAGCAAGAAATGAACGATAAATAAACGGTGTGAGCGGAAGTATTGTCGATATTCTTCTTCTTAGCGTCAGTTCTCACCTTGGTAGCGACTAGGACGAAGAGGCGGTGCGGCCGTGAGAGGAACAGCGTTGGGAGAAGTGTAAGAAGGTCTTTGGACAGGAGGAGGTCTTTTAGGTGGAGCGGGGGTCTGATAAATAGGAACGTAGGTTTGATTAGCGGGAGCTCGGGTTCTGACGGGTCTGTAAGGATACTGAGGTCGGTCGGTGGAGGGTCTGTCGGGTCGTTTCGGTGCCTGTACGAGATACTTTGCGTACTCTAGCTGATCCGGTCCTATATTGAGAACGGGGCCGATCGCTTGAAGGACTATCGACCACGAGGCCGGTCTCTGAATTCCGTTGTAGGCCTGACACGTGTACACCCCGAGATTCGTTAGTTTGACCGTGCGGATTAGTAAAGTGGAGTCCGAGTCTTGCTCGTATTCTGCCGAGGACAGCGGCAACATGCGAGTTCCCCGCCACCATGTTACGGTCGGTCGTGGCCAACCCATTGCGTAGCAATGAAGAATCGTCGGCGAATTCATTGTAACCGTAGTGGAGGCCTGCGGCTCTCCTACGATAGCTGCCGAACGCTCGTGGGGCTCTAGGAAGTGTTAATCAATACGTACAACCAACATACCCCATGCAATGTTTTCGGTTTAAATACACATTTTTGCGATATGGTTTTTTTTTAAGATTAAATATGGTATTTTATTTAGGAATCATAGAGAATATGCTGGAAAATTGTTACGATAACCCCGAACAGATTAGTAGTTTACAACACATGGACATTCGAGTTGAAGGAAAAAGTGTTCAATATTACCTGTCACGTCCAATTGGTATTCGATTCTCGCCGGAGGCGCTAATCCGTTGTCCGCCGTACAAACGTAAGTTCCTCGGTCGTAGCTGTACAAGTTGACGATCTGGAGAGTTCCGTCGGGCAAAATGCGACGCCGTTTTTCCGGGGGATTGATCTGAAAAAAAAAATAATAAAATCTTGTCTAGGTTTTGCGGGAAAAAGCGGAAATTTTTAACGGAGGAAAAGATCGTGTTAAAAATCCGATGATTATGGGAAGACATTCTTTACCAATAAATAACAGAGATAAATCGCGTTTTTTTGCTTTCCTTGCGAAGACTTACCACCGTTGTGTCTTTTCTCCAAACGATTGTGGGCCTTGGATTTCCGGTAGCGACGCACGGCATTGTTGCAAGGCCACCTTCTTCACCGCTGACTCGCGGGTCTTCGGGTTGCCTAAGCGCAGCGGCGTCTGCAGCAAACGATGGTACTGTGACGTTGAAAATAGGTGGAAGAGTCGTCGGTGGCTCTTCAGGGGCTGGTTCGAGGCAAGATGTTCCACAGCCGTTGTCACAACACTTCGTCTCGCCGTGGCAATCGGCGTCGGTGGAGCATTCGTGCTCGCACCTCGTGCTGTTCGACACCACCGGGCAATTTCCGGGTTTCGTCGCTGGAAAAATGTGTTTACATTGGAATTTTACATTGACATAACACGCCAAACTTTTTGCAATTGTCAGCATTAGTACCGAATGAATTTCTTGATTTTTCGTTTCAACATTTATTTCTTCATTCTTTGTATTTATTGGATGATAGCAGAGAAATTTTATTGAATGGAAGAAGAGATTGTCGCAGCTCGGATAGATTTTGGTGACTTACTGGATCTGCAAACGCCTCGGTATTCCGTTCCTTCGGCAGTTCCGATTAGTGTAATCGAGCATTTGGTTCCCTCGGGACAATAAGTTCTTGCGCAGGGATCGGCGCATCGGCAGCGGTCGCAATCGTTGGCATCGACGAACTCCTCTTTTCCGTAAGGACAACGTATGAGATCGCATTCCTCCTGCGCCGCAGCGCAGGGATTTTTCGATTGTTTCTTCTCGTCTACGTCTACTTCATTACTCGCTGTTTGGATGTTGAGAAAGTGTTATAAACATGTTTTAAAGGTAACCAAAATGAAGGGGAATTAGCTGTGGTTCCACGTGCAAAGAAACAAAAAAAAAAAAAAAAAAAAAGACACGAGTCGAGCAAGAGATTATTAGGACTTGAAAACTTACTCCTGAAACAGGTGCTAAGACAAAACTCGTAAGTCTTGAAATTGTTACGATTGCCACCGCAACCGGTGTAGACGAAAGGCATGCAATCTTGTCGGTCCTCGTCGAAGTAAAAACGCTTGTGAACAGGAGCCGCACAACTTCCAACGTCCACAGGCTCGCGACAAATTTCTGGACCATCACCGTTAATTGTCGTTAGTCATCCAAATAAATATTGCTATTTTGTAAGTTCGTTAGTGTTCGCGTTCCGTTAATTTTTGTTAGTCACTCAAATAACATCGCAATTTTGTAATTTCGTTATAGTTTGATTTCCGTTAATCGTTGTTAGTCACCCAAATAACATCACAATTTTAAAAGTGAAAAAAAAAAGGAAGAGAAACCATATTATAACTATTTTTCGAGCGTTATTGTTCTTGGAAATAACATGCAACCATACGGAACAAGACAGACGTTTGTACGTAAAAAAACTTTACCGAGATGAGAGAGAGCCGTGTCGTTTCCAGCGGGAGTTGGCTCCTCGTGATGTTGACAGACGGATTCACACTCTGAGACTGTGCTGAATCTATTAGCGTTTCCGTCGCATCCTCCATACAGGAATTCTCGGCAAGTTCGAGAGCTGGGATCGTAAAAGATCTTGGGGAATGCGCCTCGACATGGTCCACTATCAGGGGATTGATTACAAATGTCTGTGGGCACGAAATGATATTTTAATACAGAAAACCGACGAAAACACACAAACATGAAGGCTTACAATTGAGTAAAATATTTTCGAAAATTCATTTTTTTTTGTGTATTCGTAAAAGTTTATACCGTTAATTCTTCAGATTATTTTAGATAAACTGAGAAAGCGTATCGTTTATTCGCTCGTTTACAGAAATGCAACGCAATTGGACAATCGAAACAAACCTTGACCCTGGAAACGTCCGCAGAGTCGTTCGCACTGTTCCTCGGTCTGGAATCTATTGGCGTTTCCTTTGCAACCGCCGTAGATAAATGCTTGGCAAGATTTTGCGACGGAGTCGTAGTAGTAGGCTGTAATGTCTTCGTTACAGGGACCAGGCTCAACCGGTGCCAAACAGATCGCACTAGTGGGCAACACTTGAACAGGTGGAGGGGTAGGAGCTGTTTCGTTACGTCTCGGAGGCTCCACTCTTCTTCTACACTTGCTCTCACAAGCTCGTTGGTCCTCGAAGCGATTTTTGTTACCGCCGCAACCGCTGTACTCAAACTCCTCGCAGGTATCGGTTCTACGCTCGTAGTAGAATTGCTTGACGAAACCGTTGCAGGGTCCGACGACTCTGGGCATATCGCATGGATCTGCAGAGTCATAAACATAAATAGTTAGTATCATCACTAATTCGCATTCGTTTTTGTAAAAATCACGTTAAAAATTTTTTTTTTTTAATTCAAAGCTTCCAATTGAAGCGCAATAAATATTTGCATAAGCTTTGCTGTTTAACGTAATTTTGTTGTTAAGTTTACCTTGAACTTCGCCACATCGATATTCGCATTCGTCTCTCGTATCGAAATTGTTGCCGTTACCCTCGCATCCACTGAATTGGAATTGTTTGCAGACACCGTCTCGGCTGTCGTAGAACCACTTGACAAGATTTTCGGTACAAGGACCGCGCACGTTCGGAAGGAAGCAGAATTCTGGGGAATATCAAGTCAATTAGCCGATGTTCGTTTCAGTGAAAACGTTTTGCCTTTGAATTACCATTTTTGAAGACTTGAGCGGGCGGCGGGGGCGTTGAGCTCGATTTTTCGCATTGTCCTGAGCATTCTTGTTCGGTAACGAAGTTATTGCCGTTTCCGCCGCATCCTCCGTAGTAGAATTGTCGGCAGCGTTGTTCGTACGAGTCGTAGAACCAACGAGTAGTGTAGTTGTGGCATTCGCCGAGAAGTGCGGGAAGAAGACAAGTGTCTTGTTCTGTTCGTAGGGAAGAATTATAATTAAAACCATTTAAATTAGCCGTTTTCCATTAAGCAATGAAAACATAAAACTACAAAAATGATAGAGGAGAATTTAGAAGATTATGGTAACTTTGTAAATAGGAAGATGACAAATTATTAATTCTTGTCTTGAAATATTTAGCGTTAATTAAGAATTTAATACGTCAGGTTTTTAAATTTCGATTGAAAATTCAAGTAATTGTATGAATTAAATTTTAGGAATACACAGTTTTTTCAAAACTTTGCATTTGTACTTTGTAAAGCAATTAAGACAGGAGTGAATTGTCGTATGATTCAGTTTGTTGAAATAGAATAAATCTTACCGATCTTGGCCGGACAATCGGCCTCACATGCGTCTCTAGAGTCAAAGTTATTTCTATTTCCTCCACAGCCCGTAAAATAGAAGGGCATGCAACGATTTTCGGACCTATCGAAGAACCATCTGGAGTGTTTTTCCGTGCAGTTACCTTCGTCTCGCGGTTGCGAGCAAGAATCTGTCACCATTAATAATGAGCGTGCAAAGTTAGAAGTGCTTCGACAGATGCAAATGTGCAGATAAGTACACAGGTATTCTTTCACACCACGTGAAAGGCGCTATAATTATCCTTCCACCGTCTAATGCATCTACTGCTTATAATTATCTACAAGTTTGTGCAATTAGACTATTTTCAAATTAGTAGATTACGAATGAAGCTCAGATTTGGGCAGAGTAGTCAAGAATTAATTTTCCAGAACTATTAATTAATAAATAATCGGACGATTAATTTACATTGCCCAAGTCTGAAGCAGTTCAATGTGCACGATGCGAGAGTGCGGTAAAGAGAGGAGAGAAGAAACAATGATAAGAAAGAGAGTGCGTATGAGAGTATCGATAGTATCGCGTGATATAGATAAATTCGCCCGTGATAAATTATGATCACTCGATATAGATCCTATGTCGAGGTTTTTTTTAAAATCCTTCAATAATATCCCCATTGGCCCAGAAAATAAGAATTCACGGTTTCAGAATAGAAATTACACTTTCCCATCACTCACAAGACCCCTTTTAAACTGATTGTTATTATTACTATTATTATTAACAATAAATGCTGCATGTGCAATACCCCAAATGTCTTAAACAGATTTTTATGCGCTGACTATCTTAGCAATGACGATTTCATTTTTTCGTCTCCCAAAATGATGAACAATCGGCTTCCGGGATAATAAATTGACTATCGTTTTTTCTGAAATCGCTCATTCTTAATCGTACAATTTTTAATTCGGGACCAACGATGATAGTTATTTGGAGGTTTTAATGAGGCTACCGGACAATGTTTATCGAGCGATTATAATTTAATCGCGCGAAGCCCTAACTATATGGACCATCACCACAGACGGAAGTAAAGCCCCGCGCTCGCGTTTTTATGAGCAGCTGTGCATAGGCCTTATGTAATAGGCATACTGGGTCGGATATCGACTAGCTTTTGAGTGCAAATGGCGGGGTTGTACCTCGAATGGAACAACGCCGTTGGCAGTCGGCGCGAGTTCGGAATTTATTGCCGTTGCCTTTACAACCGCCGTAAACGAATTGTCTACACGCACGACGCATCGCGTCGTAATACCAGCGCAGCACCGAGCCCGGACACGGTCCGGGATCTCTGGCGAGGGCGCACTCGTTCTGGGCTATGGGTGTTACTGAAAATCGGATTTACGGCACTCTCAGATTAATCGGAATTCCGTCCTCCCCGCAAAACCGATCAGATTCCCGCATCGAAATCTACTCGTCTACATATGCGTTATTCATCGGATGCAACTCAATAAAACTAAGTTCCAAATAGTTTACTGTCAACGAATTTCTATTCGACAGCTCACCACGACTGTGACCAGGTTGCAGGCACTGCTGATGACACGCGACTTCCGTCGGATAATTGTTGTCGTTGGCTTTGCAGCCACCGTATCTGAAGGGCTCGCAGGCTTGACGATCCTTGTTGAAATACCATCTCGTGAAATTACCCTCGCAGGGTCCAACCTCTTTGGGTTGATCGCAGGGATCTGTAATTCGAGACGATTTCGTGAACACTCCGAACGAATTAACGAAGTGGCAGAGCACTTCTATATTTCGGCATAAATCGAAGTAAAATTTGAATGAATTCCACCTTTTTTCTTCAATTATGTCAATAAAAAATACATATCTCGCTTTTAAGACACTTTAAAACTGATAAAATGTTCTGATAAAATGAAAAACTTTTGAATTACGCATTTGTAAAAAAAGGTATTCACTGAAAGAATAAACCTACCGACATCAGTAGGCGGTACGCAGAGCTCTTCGCACTTCTCGCGGCTCTCGAACCTGTTGGCATTGCCGAGGCATCCGCCGTAGATGAATTGTCCGCACTGTTTCCTCTCGGTATCGAAATACCAAGTGGGATGATATCCCTCGCAGGGCCCGGATATTTTCGGCAGATAGCAAGCGGCCTTGCCCTTCGGCGAGACGCAAACGTCCTTGCACTCCTCCTGAGTCTTGAACCTGTTGCCATTGCCGTCGCATCCGCCGTACCAGAATCTCGAGCATCCGCCGTATTCGGTGTCGAAGAACCAATTGACGCTGTAATCCCCGCAGGTACCTCTGTCTTTCGGGAGTGCACAGGCGTTTCCGGGATCAGTGGGAACTCGGAGGCATCCTTCGAAGTCCTCGCCTTGAGCTTCCTCGATTCCGTCGGGACAACATCCGAATTTCGAGGCGTCGCAGCTGCAGCCAGCGAAATTCGGTCCTTTCGCGGGCGTTCTTCCGTCGGAACAGCATTTATATTCGGTATTTTCGCATCCGCAGCCTTGACTGTGAGGTCCCCGCGCGATTGTGACGCCATCGGGACAGCAGCCGAATTGGTAAGTGTAGCAGGCGCAGCCCTCGAAGTTCGGACCGCTGGCCGGTGTAAATCTGTTGGGACAGCAGCCGTGAGGAGTATATTGGCATCCGCAGCCTTCGTTATCGGGACCCCGAGCAGCGGTCGTGTTATCGGGACAGCACCGGAAGCGAGAGTATTCGCAACCGCAGCCGTAGAAATCGGGACCGCGAGCTGGCGTAATATCGTCTGGACAACAGCCGAACGCGGAAGTAAGACAGCAGCCTTCGAGATCGAGGCCGTGAGCGGGGGTGGAATTGTCGGGACAACAACCGTAGGGCGTGTTTTCGCAGAGAGTGCGACATCCGGCGTTTTCGGGGCCAAGAGCGGGAGCAACGCCGTCGGGACAGCAGCCGAAGTACGAGGCGGTGCAATTGTCCTTGTCGATGACCCCGCAACCCTCGAAGTTTTCTCCGGTGGCGATTTTACGGCCGTTGGGACAGCAGCCGTAAGTCGTATTTCGGCAATCTTCCTCTTCTCCGCTCGGCGTTGTCGAAATGTATTGTTCGGTATCGGAATCGGTTTCCGAGGTGAACAACGTTGTTGCCTCCTCCTCGCAGCCCTCCTCATCGGGGCCGCTCGCGGGTTTGATTCCGTCGGGACAACAACCGTGGGTCGTCGTGTTGCAGCAGCCGAAATAGTCCTTTCCGCTCGCTGGAGTCTCGTTGTCCGGACAACAACCGAATTCGGTCTCGTTGCAGGGCTTTTTGCAGCCCTCGAAGTCGTTGCCCTCGGCGACGGTGAGGCCGTCTTGACAGCAGCCGAAGAGGGTCTCGTTGCAGTGGGAGAAGGGACAACCTTCGTTTTTCTCTCCGGTGGCCGGGGAAACGCCGTCGGGACAACAGCCGTACTTGGTTTCCTCGCAGGTTTTCGGTGTCGGGCATCCTTTGTCGAAAGGACCTTGAGCGGGAGTGACGCCGTCGTAACAGCAACCGAATTCGGATGTTTTGCAGCGCTTTTTCTTTGGTACTTTGCATTTACGGAGCTTGTGCTCGCTTGTTATAGCCGCGTCGACGGGACTTATCGTCGTCCAGAAATCGGTTATGTGCGTCTGGTCCGTGAGATCGGACCAATCGTCGCTGGATTCCGTGGTCATGTCACTGCTGGTTGTCTCGGTGAGGCTTTCTGTCGTCGTCTCCCCGGATACCGTGGATTCTTCGGTTTCGGTGGAGCCTTCGGACTCGCTGACGGATGTGCCGGTCACGGATTCGGTTGTCGATTCGCTGGATTCCGTTGAGGCACCGGATTCTGTTGTTCCTTCGGATTCCGTTGAAGCCCCGGATTCCGTTGTACCTTCCGATTCCGTCGATGTAGCGCCGGATTCTGTCGAAAGTTCCGATTCCGTCGTAGCACCAGATTCCGTCGAACCTTCGGACTCAGTTGTAGCGCCGGATTCTGTCGTAGCGTCTGATTCGATCGTGCTCGATTCGGACGTGGCACCGGATTCCGAAGTTTCCGTGATGTCTGAAGAAGAATCTGATGAGGCGCTTGTAGTATTTTCGTCGGTCGAGCCGGTGGAAGATGATTCCTCGGAAGAAGTAGTCGAATCATCGCCGATGGATACTCCGGTCGTGGAGACACTCGACATACCAGATTCGGTGGTCGTATCCTCGTCTTCTCTGTCCACATGCGGTTCTATTCTCGGTGTATCGATGTCTAAAAGTTTGCCTGTAGTTTCAACGGTCGTCGATGATTCCGTGGTTGTTTCTGCAAATGATAAAAACGAAACTTCTTATCCTTCAGTGAATCGATATGTGTATACCGAAGCTTCGTTCCTCGTCAAATTTTCCACGATATTGAAACATTGTAAAATAATACTTCGCCTAGTATCGATTAATTTATCATCTTATAATAAAATTGAATGTCAAAATTGTCAGGAATCAGACATGAAATTTGAAATTCAATTAAAATTGAAGCATCCTGACGTACTATAAGTTCCACCGCGTAATACACAGTGAATGAAATGAATAAATAGCGAAAACTCACCCGATATTTCGGTTGATTCGCTGGCTGGACTAGTGACGTCGGTTTCTCCACTGACAGAAGTTTCGGTGCTGGATGTGCTTTCGGTGACGTCTGTCGGTGTGGATTCCGTGATTTCCGTGACAGTCGTGTCGGTCGGTTCGGTGGAAGGCGGGGATTCTGTGGAATCGGTTGTTTCGGTCGAGTCGCTGGCGGAAGAAACCGTGGAATCGGTGCTCAAATCCGAGGAAGTCTCGTCGGAGCTCGCCGATGTAGTAGATTCTGTGTCAGCGTCGCTCGATGATACCGTTGTTTCATCGGAGGAAACTGTCGTTTCCGAGGAATCGGTGCTAGCGGAAAATTCGGTGCTTGCCGATAATTCGGTGCTTCCCGAGGATTCGGTGCTTCCCGATAATTCAGTGCTTTCCGAAGATTCGGTGCTTCCCGAGGAGTCCGTGCTTCCCGAGGATTCCGTGCTTCCAGATAAATCGGTACTCGAAGACGATTCGGTAGACGATTCTACTGTCGTTTCAGAACTATCGACGGACTTTTCAGTCGCACTCGTGTCGGAGGTTTCTCCACTGGATTCCGTAATATCCGAGACATCGCTGGACGCAGTTGTGGATATGCTTTCGGTAGTTTCATCGGAAGAATCGCTCTCATCGGTTACGCCGCTCGTTGGAATTTCCGTGGCTTCACTAGTAAAGAGCGTATCGAGATCCGTGGATGTATCGTCGCTCGTCGCGCCACTTCCTTCGACACTCGACATATCTGGAGTCGAGAAGGAACTGCTGGTGTAAATCGAGCTCAATATGTCACCGGTGTAATCGCCATCGCCGCTTCCGTAACCACTGCCGTCACCACTTCCGGTCACCATCGGAGTGATATCACCTCTGTTCGGGCCATCGCTCTGCATGAGATCGTCGAAGCTCGTGTAATCGGTGCTTTCCGTGTCGAACGGCGAGCGCGTCTCGCCGCTAGCGGTCACTTCCGAACTTTCGCTGCCCAAACTGGAATCGAATGTCACGAAACCGGAATCGTCGTCCTCCCATACCTCGCACTCATCTTCTTCTTCTTCATCTTCCTTCGTTGGCATTTTACCCGTTACTGGCTCCACTGGTATCACTTCGTCTGATGAATGCAGTTATGTATTATTGTTAAATTTGGAATAAAAATAAATATAGTATAGTGTTTCTTTTGATATTCAACGTCGAGAGCCCAAAATTTTTAGAAATGGGACCGGCTTTAGTAATGCTTATGATTGTCATTTTCTATTTCAATAATTACTTCGTATAATGAAAATGGAAGGAGAATATTTACCTTCGCCGCAGGTGAATTCGTTGCAACTTTCGCTGGCGAACATTATCGTATTGTAGTCGCAATTGCTCGTTGGAACGGTAACGCCGTCTTTCAGACAGATTACTTTGCGGGTTGTGTCGCCACCTCCGCATGGTTTCGAGCACTGTTAAGAGTCATCAAGAGATTAAACAAATATAACTGGAGAGCTCAAAAATGACACTAGCGAAATGAAAGTGCGGGTACCTTGCTCCACGGACCGGCGAACCATTCGCCTTTGCACTCGGAAATCTCGGCCTCGCACTCCTCCGTTTCGTTGAACTTATTTCCGGTATCGCACTTTTCGTTCGGCACTTTCTTCAATGTGTCATCGTCTTCGAAAGTCGCGCAGAAAACTTTGCGCGATTTTATTCCCTTTCCGCATTTAGCTGAGCACTAAAAATAAGAAAAAAGACAAATATAATCAATAAATTGTTTACGTAGATTATCGCTTATCAATTTATTGCAATTTTTTTCTTATTGAATTAAAGTTTACCTCGCTCCATTGACTCGTGTACCACTGATAATCGCAGCTTTTCGATGTATCGCATTCGCGGGTCAATTCCGGTTTTTTATCCGGGTCGCATTTGTCATCGGGATAAGTTTTACCGTCCTGAGTCGCGCAATGTGCTGTTCTCGTTTCTTGCGTCAATCCGCACTTTTCGTCGCACTGAAACAAGAGGGAAACCCATCAAATTCAATTTAAACGACTGTAGGACGTTTGCGAAGATGAGGATGTGCTTATACTCACGCCACTCCACTCGGAGGTGATCCAGTCAACTCCAGCGCAGGGCCTGAGGTCGCAAGCCATTTCTTTCTCGGGCTCAGGCTCTTCCGTGCAAAGCGAATCGTCCAGCACTTCGATCTTACCACTTTCCACATTCTTTTTGTAACACGTGACCCGTCGAGTCTGTTTACCAGGTCCGCAGAGACGATCGCACTATAAAACAAAAAGAGACATTGAATTTATCGAACGAAAATATCTTCAATGAGACTTCCTGGTCAACAATGTCAGCATTTTTCAATAGAATACTCCGGAGCTGCAATTTATGGGAAAAGCATTTTCTCAGAGAAAAGTAATGTGTTCTCTGGGCAAAAAAAAATCTAGTTTGTCAAGAATGGTTATATGATACTCAAAAACTAACGAAGAGTTTCAACAAATCCTTTAATTGTTCAGTTATATTTTTTCGAAGATACGTGTTATGAAGTCTGTATTGCATAAGCATCTATAATGTACGTCTATAAAATAGAGGTGCTGAAGCTGATGGACATTTTACATCGTAGAATGATCACCAATTTTCTTTTCTTTCTTTATGAAAAATCTTACCGGTTTCCATGGTCCAATGTGCCACTTTGGACACTCTACGTCTTCGTTGCACTTCTCTGTGGTGTCGTTTTTCGGTCCCACTGTGCTGAGACATTGAGAATCCTCGACTATACTTGGTATGCCACCTGCGAGTATTTGCTCGCACTTGACTTGTCGAGTACGAGTGCCACCCTCGCCGCATTGCTTACTGCAAGGTCCCCACTCGCCTTCCACCCACTCGGGCGGACAAGGCTCGTATCCGCAGGCCTGAGTGTCATCAGGCTCGAGCTGACGATCACACAGATGCTCGTCCGCAGGTTCGTTGTCGCGACGTCTCACGCACGATACTCTTCTCGATCTGAATCCTGCAGAATGGAATAAAATTGAAAATCCATTGAACGTACCATTTGCTCTGTCACTCGTTCTCCATCGATTTAATAATTAGGTGGTATATGAAAGTAATTTGTCTGTGAAAGTAATTTCTCCAAGCTTGCAATTTTTACGCTCTGGAATATTGAAATTCGATAAACGCAGCTACAATTTATGACCCCGCGGGCTTCGTAATTACTTCCCTTTTTGACACTGCCCGGAAAAAGTTCATTTTTTATTTTGAGAAATTTAAATTGTATTCGATTAGGATAGCGAAAAAATCAGAACGTTTGAGTAATTATTTCGTTAACCGCAAATTTTCGAAGCTCTGATTAACGATTATAAAAAATTAATGTTTTATCGGTTTTATCTGATTGAAAGATTGTAAATCTATTAGTAACGTTGATATTTACCTCCACCGCAGGACGAACTACATTCGGAAAATTCATCGGCGACCCACGTATAACTGTCGGGATCCGATTGCTGAGAGAACTTCTTGGGGATGCTGTACTCGTAGTGGACACCGACATTTCTGTCTTGGTAGAGCAGCTGTATACGTAAAATCGTGGAAATTTTAATCAATCAAAATGAAGCCGTAGTGATTAATTATTAACTGATGAACGATACTCACGACGATGTAAATAGCCTCGCTGGTGGGTCCGAGGGCAGTGATGATGTCGCGCGCGGCGAATCCTTGAGTTTCCTTCTGATAATGGAATATCGTGCCAGAAAAACGAAGACTCCGGGGATAATCAATTTTCCAGTTTCCATTGAGATAGTAATGTCCGGTGGTATTACGAACAGCTGCAATTTCGATATCATATTAATCGCCATCCGCTAAACTATATCAGAAAATGGCAGGACTTATTTGCACAATTAATTATCTATCTTGATTATGTCAAGTGAATAAAAAAGTATTAAAACTATTCCAATTACTTTTCTAATTGCATGACGCTTGGCAGTCAACAAATATAATGAAGTAAATAACAAAAAATAAATAAAAACTGCGAAGTACGCACCTAAATAATTGTACGAGGGGGCGAGTTCCGTGACGACGATATTTGTGGCTCCTTGTGGAATCAGCAAAGTGTCGATGTAGCCTGAAAGTAAAAAGAAAAGTGAGTGGTGATAAATGTTGTATGGGAGGATGAGGCGAGACGATGGATAGATGTTTGACTAACCGTATTGAAGATCATTGGCATCGAAGACTCCGTTGACGGTGTTGCAATCGGATCCATCACCGCCACATTCGCGGCAAGCGTCTTCCTTCGCATCGCTGCCCAGCATCTTGTCGCATCCAACCGGCTGAATGAAACCCAAAAAGGCACATCGATACTTGTAACGGGGTCGACGAATATCCGAAGTAACGTGACGGAAAAATAGGCGGTATCTCTTACCAAACATTTTCCCTCGACGCACACGTCATTCCCCTCGAGATCACAGGGCGTACCGTCCATGACGGTGCTTGCGAATCTGTTGAAGAAATGCTCGCCTCGTGGCATGCAGTTTAGCTCACATTTGTTCCGTCCACCGGTGTATGGTATCCAGCTGCAAAAATTATGGTAAATAAATAATAATAAACAAAATATTCACAATAAATGATAATAAACTATATTTCTTGAATTACTGGAGTTTTACAACTCTGGTATTCGTTTCATATTGAAGTTCATCAGCAAAACAGTGAATCACTGAGAGACGTATACTCACTCATTGTATGGGCCCGGAACTTTGTTGTACCTTGCGCACTGTTCGGTTCTGAAATCTATTGAACCGCTTGGACAGTCCTGAAAAAAAAAAAAAAATATATATATATATTAATACCACTGAATTGTAGTGATTAAATTTAAAAAATTTCGACTCAATAAAAATCTCAAATTAATCCTGTATTATAATATAGATAATCCAGAAGACCTACGGAATCGTATAAATATTTTCCACCCTGAAGTCACAGCGGTTGTATTTTCCGTAGAGATATTAATAATATATCCTGAGCGTCCATTGCGCATGATTAATTTAACACAAACATTTGCCGGATGAGTGAGCGCCTCCTCCTCGATTTTCTATCTCGGCTGATTGCGTGCAATGAAAAGAACATGATAACGTCGTGGCGCGACGTGTGCCGAGGGTAAACAAGGCTTGAATTTACGTACTCCATTGCCCATTTATTATTCATCTTATGGGATTCTCCGCGGCTATTCCACTGAGGGGTTCACCAAGACACCACGAGCTCTGATCTCTGATTAAGATGTACGAGTCTCGCCGGAAGAGCATCTGCTGCATAATAGCAAGAGGCAAACGTACGGTGCGATGGATAACCACCGCACATTTTTCCGGAAGCGTGTCTCGTCGCTACTACGTCGAACTAAAATTGGGATGAAACCTTCGACAATGTAGTGGCTCGTGGTGCGGTCCAGTATTTTTTGGTGGACGTTGGCTTAAGACTATGCGATGCCCCTTTTCCTCGGTCTCCTTCTTCAGCGACCCTCCTCGCCATGGTCTCTTCATCTTTGTCTCACTTATGGTGAACCCTCGCGGTGTATCACATCACCTTAAGCCTGGATACTCGCACCGCGGCAATATCGATAAATTGAGAGGCGACGGGACGCCGTCTTGGGAGCTCTTGGTGGAGTGAAATGAAAAAAAAAGGGATCCCATCGGTGGTCGGAGAGCAGGACCATTGGGAGACTTCCTTGGCTTCCGCCCCCGCAGCATCCAAGTCGTGACTACGTATACAACAAGCAACTGTGGTCTACAAGCCGCAGCCCAACGTCTAGCTCTTCGGCTTTACCTAATCCGGAGATATACCTATACGCGAGTTGGAACATTTATAGCGACGTGGGGAGCGCGACTTTGGGTGATTTCTGACTGGGCTGCTTCGTTTCAAGTCCTGGCCAATGGTGGACTGTCCCTCTGGCGCCGTTTTCCTTTTTCTTCAGACAAGCAGTATTTTTTCTTTTTTTTTTTGTTGTCTGCCTTTTGGACATTTCAACACTGTGGAAAGAGGACCACACGCGATGACGTTATTCTTCGTGCAGATGATTTTGGAGCTGGTCCGGTGACGTTCAATGGCATCCAGTAGAAGATAAATAAATAATTGTCGCTCAAATGTCGGATTCGTAACCCGCATATTGTTCTAAATTTGCTCACATCTTTGGCAATTTGCTCAATGGCTTGACCTTATCAAAAAATGTATCTGTCCAAGAGCTTGAACATTTCTGTAGATCAGCGACGTTTTCCTTTTCGACGACGTAATTTTCCACTCAGAGAAATTGTTGCAAGTCGTGACTATCAATTTCGGGTTTTATAGGCGAATTCTTATAGACGAAATTGATGATTTTTTAGCAGCTCATGGCACAATTTTCCTAAAACAAGTGGCCTTTTTTTCGACTTGTATATTTTTGAAAATAGGCTGGATATTATGACATCATTTCTTGCCAAAATCAACTTGTGGTTCGTTTGGTATTTTGGGCGACCAGTCTCATTATTCGTCGCCGAGGCAACGAGAATATCGAGCATACTTTGTTGAATCACTCTGGTCTTTGTATTATAGAGCCGTCCATTCATCACAGCGGCACGTGTTTGATAAACAGGCGGCGTTATGCGCTGGTGTTAAATTCTGTTTAGGATACAGCGTGGCAGGACGACGATCTACGAGCGGTGTTATTGAACTTAGAAACCACGCGTCATTGTATAACATACGTTGGCGCCGGATTGCAAATTCTTCGTAGGCTCGAGTAGATGACGTCCGACGATTGAGAGGCCAATAAAAAAAAGTACTATTGATGTCCACATGGCAGTATCGGTTCACTTGAATCCGATACTGATTTAGCTTCAACTTATCGCCGATTTCTCGAGGAGATTCAAAAATTTCTTTCGTACGACGACACTCAAATTTTTTGTTTCAGATTTTATATGAACTTGGAATATATTGACGTAAAATCGACGAACGTTGGGACATTGTACGCTGAGAAAAATCATTTAATAATGAACCGACAGCGAATCTTTATTACTGGAGCAAGAAATAGTTTTGCCAGCGTAGCAAATTATTTTAAAGTCGTGGAAATATATTTGTTGATCTAACAAAAAAAATTGTTAGTCCAGGAAACATATTTTTGAGCTAACGAAAAATTTGTCGGTCCAGGAAACATAGTTTTTAAGCTAACGAAAAAATGTTTGGTCCGGTAAGATATTCACAGTCGGCACATCATGAAATTGCTGGTCCAGCATTTTTTTTTTTTTTTTCGTTTAGAAATACAATCAGTCTGAGTTGAGCGATGAAAAATCGGTTCACCGGGTCAACGAAAGGGCGATAGCTTCGTCTAGTCTAGTCTAGATCAATTTTTAAATGCAGTCTTCATCGATCATAATCTTCAGGGGCAGATTGAAGCTCGTGGAGCAAAACGACGAGTTCAGAAACTCGAAGGGAATGACGAGGCAGTAGAAAATCGATTTCCAGGCCTGGGAACGAATGATCTTTGACCTGTAGATCTTGCTGCTTCGATCGATACGTCGGGATGCTGGGAAATCTTGTCCGAACTCACCTGTATATTACAGGAGAAGAATCTCTTCTTGCTGCCCGTGCATCTCTCGTATCCATTGTCACTGCAACAAGTGAAAGAAAAAATATTAAGTGAAAATAAAACAATTGTTGTGAAATTTTTAGTAAAAAATATTGTTTGATAAATTCAGGAAGAAATTCGTAGATATTAAATTATAATCCTCCGACAGATTTTGTATTTGGGCTGTTTCCAACATTTTTTGATAATACCCTGATGACTTAGCGGAGCACAAGTATTGGCAGTTCGCGATGGAATTGGCAGACCGCCAATTCTCGCCGAGGCCAATTTTCAAAAATTATGCAAAGTGCTGCTTATGCAAAAGTGACTGCTTGAAAATTGCTTGAAAAAATAAGTACACGGTGCACATGTAATATATATACATATATCATGTAATTTACGCGAATATCCATAAATCAGGAGGTTTAAAAAAAACATGAACTTTAATTTAAAAAAACCAAAAAGTGCAATTTCTTCTAAAAATTCTCCCGAAAATATTGCTCGCAGGGCCAAACAAAAAAAAAACATCACTGTTCTATTTTCAAGTGGTATTTTCCAAACAAAAATGATTTTAAAAAATCGAAGTGGCTCAGGCAAATTTCGCCATAGATTTTGATCTGTTTTATGCCAATACTCGTTAGCACTTGCGAATGACAACCCTAATGAAGGTATTATTTAAAAAAACGTCCTACTCTCTTCTAATTCCATTTGATCGTACATAGAAGCGGAGGTAAAATCACGGCGGTACGTTCGAGGAATCTCCAATCGGGTTTACGGGCCGTTGACTCGTTTGCGGGGCTTTGGGGTTGCGGTAACTCACGGTTTTCACGCTCTGCTCTGTTCGCTTTGGCGCTGAAGAAAAGTCGAACGAATTTATATGCGCGAATGGGATCGGGAAGCGGTGGGCGCGCCAGAATAGAGCGAGAGGGCAAAAACTTTTCGGGGAAAAACTGTGGGGCTTTCCGGGCACGATCGTAACTCACTTCGGAGTAATAATTTAACCCTCTTTTCTCCAAAGGAACGTACAGAGCCGCTATTAAAATTGGCCTTTTTAATTCTCCGTGTAACGGAAGAACCGGTTCCCGTGCGTTTTACACGCGTGCAAATTATTATTAGGTAGCCCCGGGCAATGCGGCACCGACTCCCTTAAGCCAGAATGCACCGCGACTTCGAGGCACGAGGCTTTGATCTCGAGCGATCGTTTGCCACTAAATAGTTTGTCGTCGTGAGGGAGCGTGCAGATAATAATACGATACCTGACTACGTGGGTGGCAAACGCGCTGCTATGTAAAGACGGGGGAGAGAATATAGCGATGCCATTGTTCACCTGAGGAGTCATTCAAAATTTTTTTTTTTTACATTCGGAACCTACGGTCAAAAGGAAATTATCTTGGGTTATTAACTTTCTATAAAAGTAACATAATTTTTTGGATATTACGCTTGAATTAAGATTCTAATACTTTAAATAAAATATGGATTGACTGAATATTAAATTTGCTATTGTTTATTTGAGGGAATTTTTAAAAGGAAATTATTTTGGGTGTTTAATTTTTTTTTTTAAGTAATATAATTGCTTTAATTTATAGTTAGACTTGAATTGGAATTTTTATACTTAAATAAAAATATGGACTGTCTGAGTATTAAATTTGACGGTGCTCGTAAATTGATTTTAAAATGCACGGAAGCGCATTATCATGAACTTCCGAATTGATGGAACAAAGATACAGTGTAATGCAAACTGTACGAAAGTGCAGTTAGGACGCAGGGTATACTTACTCAACTTCGAGACACTGTCTCGTCTGATGAGCTACACCACCACCGCAGGATCGGGAGCAGGAGCTCGGCGCGGACCAAGGTCCCCAGCTTCCCCTTTCTGTCTCGTTTGTGTCGGGCACGAAGCTGCTCGGCAAATACCCGTCGGCGTGTTGTCGCCTGTGTCTTCCATGCCTCAGTTTGATGTGGTGCTGAAAATTAAAGGAGTCCCGTGAGAGATGGCCCGAATCTTGTTAGTTATAATTATTGTATCGCGTGCATGAAAAGAACCGGATGTAGCACATTTTCTTCGAATTTTCATTAAAATGTAATAAAAAATTTGTTCAAATCTGTTTTTTGAATTTAATTTAAAAATTGTTTGAATCTCGACCTGTAAATAAAATTTTTCGAAAATGCAATATCTGCACTTGTGTGATTGCGAAAAGTCTTCAACATTTGAGAACATTTTTTTTTTTTTTTTCTTTAGAAACGAACTTTACGGTTAAGTAATATATAGTAATAATGTCGTACATTTTAATTGAGTCTTCTAGAGAATAATTTCTATGACGGCATATTTTGTCCTGAACACAAAGCAATTTCAGCTCGAACCTTATAATCATTTTATCGCACCCATGAAAAGAATCGAAATGAGATGCTTCAATTTGCGAAAGTGGCTGACGAACGACCCGAGGTCGTGACGTCCGCGTAAAGGACTATCAGTTACGGGGAACGGCCTACGATTAGTCATTCTCAATGTATCTCGCAGCAATCGGAGAAGATAGAACAAGCGAGAGCGATTGTGTGGTCCGAGTTAGCAGCGAGCGCGTTGATTAGCTTCTCGGCTATAAATCATGCGATTAAGAGATGAGAGAGCTGGCCAAGAAATTGTTAGAGGCGTCTATGCGACCAACAATTGCAACGTTATTCGCTTCAACGAGTGGAACTCGTGGCGGCCACAAAATGATAGAACTACCAAATTACAGTGACCAGCTGCTGGACAAACTCCAGTCAACGAGTCCAGTCGCTTAATACTTAACGAGACTCTGCTATTTTAGGGGCTCGTGAGATCTTGCGGAATGTAATTGTAAAAAAAATATTGAATAATAATTTTATACTCGTGATAATTCGGCAAGTTGAATAAAAATTATGGTAATTATTGGCTTAATCCGTTTTAAAAAGATTTCTTCATGAAAATATCGATTTATTTTTTATTGTTTAAATTTATGATAAAGAATAAAATAAAAATCGCGCTTTTCATACAGAATTTTTATTTTACTGAATTTTATTTGTGGTATATTAATTTTGACAATATTTTCAATTATTTTGAGAGTATGAAAAAATATTGCAGAAATTAGATTATTTTTTTTTGGATTTTAATGAAAATTGTGTATTCATAATTTCCGTCATTGTTGATTGTGCAATTTAATTTTCCACTTTTGTAAATAAAAAATTGTATGGGTTATTTGTGCATATTTTAATATGTTTTTTTTTTAAATATCGTTGTCAGGCATTGAAAAAAATGAATGAAGCAAAAATGTAAATTGAGGGAGGCGGAAGCTCGGTGAAATAATTTCGAGTCATCGATATTACTCAGCGTGTCCATCGAGGACTGAAAAAGGGGAGGTTCGACACGCGGGAGCTCTGTGATCTCGCCGACGAGGAGTAAACTGGTCAGCATCTTCATAATAATCATATCGAGCATGGGCTTTTACTCTGGAAGTATTGCTTTTACGCACTCGAGGCACGTGCCCTCTCTTCCGCCCCCCTCCCGTTATACTTTCCCGGTGCTCCTTCTCTTTCGAGCTCGTCGAGCTGGTTTTACGGTCGAAATTACGAGACCGACCGACTGACGAGCGCTAAGTTGTTTCTTTGCAACCTGAAATGCTCCAACCAATGCAAACGGGTTTCCCCTTAAGCCCCGAAAATTAGGTGAATGCACCGAGAGAGAAAAAATTTCATTGACACGAATTAATTTTCATTTTTTTTACTGATTGCATCGAGAAAAAAAAAAATTCAATGAAATCTGGCATTTGAAGAAATTTAAAAAAAATGACATTGTATTTCGGTGTCTTATTTTTTAATTTGTTGAAAAATTATTTTTATCTTTTGCAGCAAATGAGGAAATTGTGGGCTGAAAATTCGGTTCTTAATTTTTAATACCTTAAATTTTTTTTGCTTGTGATAAATTGAAAAACAATATTTAGAAATGTATCGACGAAGGTAATTTGAAAGAGGAAAGACCAAGTGACTTTTGGCTGCCCTTTTCGTGTAACTTAACCAGGATTAATTCCCTTTTGGCCGTTTGCACGGATACCTGCATTACGGTATTCGCGTGTACAGTAGAAGCTTTAACGTGTCTATGGAAAATCACGTACGAGCTACATATGGGCCATTTCATGCCAACTGCACCCGGGTCTGACCCTCGACCTCTCGAATTTCATCCCCGATTTTTTATGCTACTGTTTGATCATTATCAGGCAATAAAAAAAATGGATAAAAATTAATGCCTCTTGGAGACATCATAAAAATGCAAATTCGAGGATGTGAGGCGGTACGGAATGGCCCATAGAACGGCTATGGCAGATAGTGGTACGTGGACCCGCACAAGGCTAATTCGTGCTAATTCCAAGTGCGGTTTCCGCGACGAGCGCGTGTCAAGGAAGTGCAATGGGCGCCCGCTTGCGATGCATCAGTCCTCCCGATGATCCATGTGTGTGTGTATGGGTGTGCAGGACTCAAAGCTGTACGCTCATAGTCACGAGCGACTGCTGACGCGAAATCGTGCAACTGCATGCATCGTGACAGCTACGAAGATCTCCTAATCCAATGATCGTATTTGCAAATACTATTTCGGTACGGTGCAAATACAGCGGTGAATACAAAATACCACAATATCCTCACGCATCATGCATAAGTTCAGGTTATTAATAATTATTTAAATGCACCGTTGAAAATATAATTTCATATTTTTATTGCCATGGCATATTTTTTTATTTGAATAACGATTATTACTTAAAATATCGTTTCAATTTTTAATCCAAATATTGCGGAAGGTAAAAAATGCATTTTTTAAGAATGTCGCACTTTTTTTTATTTTGGATTTTTCTAAATGATACCAAACATTTTTTCTAGTTTATTCAAAATATTTTGGAGGATAATGTGCGTATTTTGGTCTTAATATCATTTTTTATTTACTGAATAACTCATGATAATTTTTGCAAATATTTTTGGAAAAATAGCTAAAAAGTGCAATGGGTGGTTTTCGTTTTTATATTTTGAAATATTACATTGTCGACATGATTGTTGAATAAGTTTGATAAAATGAGTGAGTCAACCTGTTGAAAAATTGTTCAAACTGCAAACAGGTATTTTTTTGATTATGCTGGGGAGTAAGACTCGAGGGCGGGCTTTCCTCTCGAGGAGGAGGCTCCGTCAAGCTAACGCGGTACGAATAATCGGCGTATAATCTCGGCGCACTCGAAAGCCGATACCGAAACGCTTCGGGACGATTTCTCGATCGCCAGACCGATTATTATCTCGAGGCGAGAGTTCTGACTATCTCACCCGACGAAGCGTATACGCACACGTGCTTGTTATACCTACATTGAGGGTAATCGTCGTGCTGTACCATATTGAAGATCGTGGGTCAATTATATAGTCGTGCATCCACGTAGTACACAGACTGTAAAGTTGATACATTCATTTTGCAACTGAATCAAGATGAAATAAAAAGAAAACTATAGTAAAGCATCGAAAATTTAGTAATTATTATCTACTAAAATGTTGATAATTTTTTTTTGTAACAAAAATATATAATTCTCATTTATTAAAAAAAATTGAGAAACAAATTCCGGGAAATTCATTTTTTAAATGAAAAAAGTACAAAAAAAATGACCTGATGATTTTCTCCATCAACATTTAAAATAATTTTTTTTTCTATTTACAAAAAATCCTGACAAATCAATTCCACAATTGTTTTTAAAAATTTTCGTATATTGACTGATACAAGATTTTAAAAAAAATGAGAAATGCAAAACAAAAAATGGAAAATAAATGGAAATAATAGACTATTAATAGTGAACATAAAAAAATCGATGACAATTCACATTTTGGTCCAGGGTCGAATAAAAAATCTAAAATATATAACGATCGACTACCAATAATGAAGATGCAAAAATCGATAACAATTAATCCAATCTGATCCAGAAGCAGAAAAAGTGTGAAAAGTGTGAAAGGCACGAAAAACATATGGCAAAAATTGAGGAGTGATAGCGGAGATATTAAAATCGATCGTAATTCATATTTTGATCGTTTGTGGTGAACGTCAAAATCGGGTAGCTGCAGCGAACGAGCTGAAAACAAATCAAATTCTAAATGTCGTGAAGGCGCGTTGTGCTCAACGAGCGAGGAAACTTCCCGGGGAAGTCTTGCGGTAAAGGGCTTGTGTGCTCGTTGGTCCGCGCTTACGACAATAAAGTCTCTGATATACGGTCCTTTTATGCTTCTGCCGGTCGCTCTGGTCGATAACGACGCTCGGAGGTAAAGACATTGCGCGCGTTCTCCGCTCGTAGCCGCGAGACGCGAGCGACGATCATCCTTAGAACGTACGACACGTCCTCGAGCATTTCAGGCACTTGGACGAGAGACTTTATCCTGGAGCCGCGCGGGAGACGAGAGAACGAAGAGAGAGACTGAATATTAGACTCGCTGCGTGTTGGAATTTCGTCTCGGCTTTGGAAATACGAGACCTCCGCGTGTTGTTCTTCAGGGCTTCCGAAATAATCGTCCATAACTCATGGTGAAATGAAAATTAAAAAAAAAAAATCAGATCACGATATTGCACCGTTTACGTAAGAAGTATAAATTATTTGATGTTCGATTTATGAATAACAATAAAATATTGATCTATGAATCATTGAACGAAACTGAAAAAAAAATTGTAATTGAAATTTAATGTACGTGTATTCGAATTTTTAATGCATAATAATTGGTACACTTAATTTACTGGACAAGTGCGACGACAAATTTTTTATGTTTATTTTTAATTACCTTAACTTTATATTACGGTGGAACGTTAAATTTAATTCACGAGTTTATGCATAATAACTTCTGTTTTATTTTTACAATAATATTCACTGAAAATCCGTTAATTAGATCCAATGCACAATTGCGATATAAAAGTAAATCAATTTCGTAGTGTAATTGAAATTTAAAAAAAAAAATGAAAGTAGGTTTACAGTGGAAATAAAGTAGATTATTAAAGTGACTGGAAAGCAAATTGCTGTTCTCTTTTACATTGAACTTGGATATTGAATTGAGTGCACCAGGTTATGCATAAGATATTCAGTAATTGTACGTTAAATGTCAATTAGATTTTATTGCAGTGATTATTATTATGTGCCTATCCATTATTAATATTTATGCCTTCGTCTGTGTCTGTGCCATATCTGAGGAAGGGGTTAAAAAAGGGGATAAGAAGGAGGATGAAAGTTCTTCGTCGTCTCCGCGAATAGCTAACGACTAACGAGCAGAAGCAGGAACGGCCAGCGTGGCGAATTGTCCCACAAGACGCGAATTAGCGACGGTACAGCAGAGCCGATTCTCCAGGGATCCAGTGGGGAGCAGAGACTCGCTGGTATCTCGTGTTACGATGAGAGTAAAAAGCGATAATACCAAGATAGTGCTCACGCGAAATAGTCTCTCAATCTCGCTAATGCGGATGTACCGTTAGCCGGTAATTTTCTCTAAAATTGGCGAGCTTTTCGTTCAGCTTCCCCACTGGAAAAAAAAAAACGCTAATTTTGTACTAACAAAAGTAACACTAGTTGATGTTATTCATCGACCGAGACAAATATAAATAAAATTTTATTGAATTTATACACAATGATTTCAAATAAATGGCAAAGTTAAATGAAATTAAATGCAATGAAAAATCATTTGTTGAAATTTAAATTGAATTAAATTGACATAAAATCATTAAAATTTTCTAGCCACTCAACAGGTCGATAGAAAATATCTTTTTTTTTTTTTAGGACCAATGATAGTCACAGTATCTCGAATAACATTAAGCATCTTGAGATTTGACGCATCAGACTACCTAAAAAAAATGTTTTTTTGTGAGCCACGTGCGAGAGAGAAAGTATAAGAATCCGGTGTAGGATTAATCACGAGAGGGGAGGCGAAGGGTTGCATCGTTCTCGGATGTCTGCGTTTCGATATCGCGGAGCGATCCCGCAGGCGAAACACGAGAAGGGCCAACGCCGCCGTCGCTCGCGTCGCGCCGCGAGAAACCCGCAATAAAAGCTAGAGGAATGCCGCTGCCCGGCCGACGGCATCGCCGGGAGACTCGCTCGCGCACGGCGAAGGGCTCAGCGAGCCCTGCGCCCTGCGGGACTCGTTTCGGCGGCCTCCTTCGCCCGCAGAGGCTCTTCCGATCATACGTGCCCATGTGCTTCTCCTTCTCGAGCATTCGTTACTTCTGCTTCTCCCGAAGGTGAGGTGCAACTTGAAGAGAAAAGCCCCATATACGTGCAAAGCTCGTCCTCTGGACCGTCAAGGTCCGAACGACACTTGTATTTTCTCGTTTAATTTCGCTCTGCGAAATTCTGTCTGATAGCATGTAAAAATTCATAATTATGCTAAATTGTGATCATAAATTGGCTTATCCCGAAAAGTGCCATTTTTCAGACGCCTCTCAACGTATTAGCAACATTTATTTTTTGTCTTTTAATTTCGTTTTGCAAAATTCTGTCTGATAGCGTATAAAAATTGATAATCATTCCAAATTGTCATCATAAATTGGCTTATCTCAAAAAGTGCCATTTTTTTAAACGCCTAAAGACGAACAATTTCAGGAAAGTTCAGAGTCATTTTGAGATTTATTGTGACTTATTCTCTAAATAGAACAATATTAAAAAATAATTTGATTTAAAAAAACATATTTTAACTACGGCATTCTTAACATGTACTCACATATTTGGCTGCGACATTTGCAACGTGGGTCACAGTCACGAATATGAGTAGCACCAACGACCTGAAACAGAAAGTGAATGCGAACTTAAGTAACTTGCATTAATATATATATATATACATATATATATATACTATACGTATTTACTCGTCGAGAATCGATTCGATTCGACGAAGCCACGATATCCTGCGGTGCATGGGAACAGTTTCGCGCTCAGCCGTAAGAACACATACGTATATATATAATATATATATATATATATATGTATACTATACGCGAGGATCCTCTGTGTACGGAGCCAACTGGTTCGGTGAGATTTATCGCGAGGATAACATTGACCCAGGCTCTGCTCGACTTTTGCAGAAGAAAAAGCATCGCCGCTCGGCAGTAGTAGGACATTCAATATGTATAGCACGTGCGTATGAAGACGTAGAGGGAGCTCAGAACGACGTAGCGCGGGTGCGACTACCAGATAACTTGTCTTCTTCTTATGGCGATTCGAGTTTCATTTCACTTCCACATAATGCGAGATACCGGTCCACTGGGACTCCGATTCAACTTACAGCCTCATTCAGAATTATTTATAACGAATAAATTAGTAACTCAACGTGTGGCAATAAATAAACAAAATTATGTATTTCTCGAAATTTAATGGCTAATGTAATTTTTTTTTTTCACTTGATTATTCAATACTACGATATTACATTACTATTACATTTACTATAATTGAAATCGAAAAATTTTTTTTTTAAATTTTGATTCACTATGTTTAAGTTTGAACGTACAAATTGCAAGCAGCGAGCGATCCTTACGTCAGTTCAGGCACAAAAGTCGATGGGGAAAAGGGGAGAGGAAGATCGATGAGTTCTATGGTGTGTTATATCATACTTTGCATCCACGATTTCACATTAGGCACGGCTCGGGATGCAGTAGCAAAAGTAAAAGTACTTTATGATGGGTTGAGTGGATGATATACACACAGATGCGAGAGGAAAGTGAATATTTAATACAGGTGCAATTTGCCACTGCCTGCGCCTCTGTCTCGGGAAGAGAGGAGTTCACCGAGGGTCAGACCGCGATCACAGGAATCTTAGAAGCTCCTCCGGCTCTTAAGTACCGGTTACGTCAATGATTTAGACAGCCGATGAACAATTTCGTTAATTACAGGCCAGTCACGATATTCACTAAATTGCACTTGAAGGGCTTGTTATCGAACAGAAAATGTTGACTGTTTTCTTCCAACTAAAAAATCATTGTAAGAAATATAAAAAATGACTTTGGGTTAATTAATATTTTTGTCGTGGAATACAAAAAAAAATAATGTAGGTAAAGAACGAAATTTTAATAAATTAATTATGTTTCAGGACTAAATAACGATTCGTTTGACGATAAAATTATATTAATCTGATTTTGCAACATATTTCAGAAAAATTGTTATCCAATAAATCGTCGATAATTAACAAAATTGAATTGCAATTGAGATCTTCATTAACTTCAGTATCATTATCTCGAAAATAATGATTCTCTGAATTCGATCATCCATACGGGATAATTAATACCGCGAAAAAAAAAGCATGTAAATTTTCAAAGAGCCGATATATTGGATCGCCCAAATTGCATAACATTATTATAAATATTGATGGGCCCCGACGAAGGATCAAAGCGTGAATTAACCTTCCAATTTATTTTCTTTGGCATTTTTCGTTTTTTAAATTCAGGTGAACCGTAACAAAAAGTAATTAAACAATGTAATTTTGATCGGCGCCCGCGCTTCGCTCATATCGCAAATCCTCGGCGCTTTGTGTTTGGCGCGTCGAGATTTACATGCTGCGGAACATAATAATTCTCCTATAGTGTTGTTCACGAGAAGGTGGAAAAAAAAAAAAAAAATAGCGGTGATACAGAGACGTGATTTCTAGCCATTTCATTTTGTGCCTTTCCCCTTTCGCCCCTCGGCCACCCGCTCCTTTTCATATATCCAGGAGCGACCATAGAAAACAGCGAGCAAAGAGGTGCAATAACGAGAGTAGCAGTAGTAATATGCGTTCCGCCTGCTGCACGACTGTATGTAAATGTGTTGGGAGAGTGGATGCTGAGGGCGAGCGGCGTCGTGACGTATCTACACGGCGTACTATATATGAAAAGCACATTCGGAGGTCGTAGTACCATAACGAGGACTTTTCCGCGGCGCCACAAGCGGCAACACCTGGAGAAGCTACTTCAGAAAGCGCATTCCGCGCCCGGCTGGCGTATCACACAGCGAGAAGCGCGGCTTCTATCCTCGAAATTGAAAAAAAAGAAGCCGCTGTCGTGTCGCCTAAAAGCGCGGCACCTTTTTTTATGTTTTTGCCTTGTGCATATTTTTTTCTGCCACGGTCTAGACTTTTGGCAAGTCTCTTAAGGAACTTGGAAGCTTTCGCGTTGTGAATAACGCGATCGCGACGACGGGTTTTTTTTGTTTTATTTGTTGATTTTTTTGTTTGCTTCATGTTTTTTAATTATTCGTTATTATGGTGTAGTAAAAAGGATAATGATTTTTTTAACTTTTTTATTCTCGGCGACTCTCGACTCAAAATTGAAAAAAGCTGAGTCGGGCATTTCGCCTGAAAGCGAGGAATCTTTTTTTATTTTATTTTTGTGCCATGTCTAGACTTTTCGTACGTTTCTTGAGAAACTTTAACGCATTTACGTCGTAAGTACGCGTTTTACAAAATAAAAGTCTCTTATTTTTCAGTATTCGTTTATTAAATTCGTGAAATATTATGTCAAATTCCTCGTCAGATTTATGCGACAATTTTTTTTTTTTTTTCAAAACGTCACCCGACCTTCATTTTTATGTTATAGAAAAATGAGAAAATCTAAAAGACTTGAAAAATGATATTTTAAATAAATGCAATGTTAAAAAAATATTGTGTTTATTTACACATTTTAAAAATCAACAGACCTGAGTAATTTTTTCTTGAGTCAATTGATAATTCTTAAGCTAACAATTATTTATGGCATACAAATTGTCCGAACAACAATTTACTACAGAATTGTCAACATATTTTGGAGAACAGCACCCAAACTGTATGTTGTTTAATTATAAATGAACATTTGATTAATCTATCGAGTCAAATGCATATTCGAGGATATTTTCGGGTTGATAAAATTATGCATGAAGTGTTGGTAATTGAGTCGCCTGCGGGGATTCCGCGCGGATAACGATGTAGTCGATAACATTGTAATTATGGTCTATCGGTTGTTATCGGCGTTATTATTATTATTATCAATAATGGAAATTGAAGCCTCGGGGCGTGTGTATTTCCTGATAATAATCGCGGACCGCTCGTAGATTCTGTGTGGGCTCTCCCATTGTGTGCATAACTATAATACCTGCCCATCGTAGATACAATTTTTTTTTTTTTTTTTTCGTTAACCCATTACAAGCAAATTCCTATATAAATCCTCGACACATTTTCTAGCCCCTTGAAAATATTAGAACGAAACATTTATCGAAATTCCAATGTTTCACGTACGGACACCGTGACTTGCAAAGGATTCCACTGAGGGAATATATATATATATTTTTCAGCGTCCAGGAGATGAAACCCTTAAGGTACAGTCCCACTAAAAACGTGGAATTCAGAGAAAATCCGAAGAACACGATTTTTCGATAGGATAAAATTTGGAAGAAAATCAAATTTGTATAGAAAAAAGATCAATTTTGCACGATAATAATTCCGGAATGTTATTAATAAAAAAAAAAACCTTTTTTCTCAATCGAAAATTGTTTTTTTTTTACTACGTACGAATTTTTTCTGAATTTTTTTGCGGAAAGGTAGGAACAATTTTTTGTCACTTTGTTAATAACATCAAAAAATTATTCTTATGCAAAATGAATTTTTTCGTCACCTTCAACGTGGCTGATTTTTTGTTTTCCATCGAAATAAATTTAATACCGTTTCGGTAACTCACATTTGGGGGACTGTACCGCTCGTACCTCCTTAATGTTATTTTACGACGTGTGTGTGTGTGTAAGAGAACTGAACGGAAGATTGAGAGGAAAGGTTTGATCGGAGCGGCTCGAGAGTCTCAGCAAAAGCTGGACCAAGTGTCGCGAGAAGAAAAGGTCGAAAGAAACTGTGGAACTAATCGAGGAAGGCCGTGATTCCAGCGAAGGCTTTCAGAGGGTAATTAATCATGGACTCGAGTTTTCCGACAGCTTCGAGAGCTCCTCTGAAAAAGATCTCTCAGTGTAGATGTACATACAACCTTTCAATCGTTGTATCCAAAGATGCATTTCATAATTGGATTTTTTCTCAGAATTGATGCTTTGGCAGATTAACCAAATTGACTAAATTAGTGTATTCCATATAACTAATTTCTCCAAATCGAGTTATAATTCATAATAAAAGTTCATACCATATAATCACTTTTTTTAAAAATCAACATTGCCTTTCAAATCTGTAAATTTGTACAAAAATCATTTTCCCCCTAATTCAATATAAAGCCAAAAAAAAAACATTATTTTTATATTTTTACTTAAATAAATTTCAAATATCTCCTCAAATTTTTACTTAAATTTATATCAACATTTCCTTTTGTGTATCTTTTATTTGATCGCTTTAAAAATATTAATCAAACAATAATAATAATAACAGTGATAAATGATTATTTTCCATGAAACACTTGCACAAAATATTCCAACCATTGGCTATTTGCCAGGGAACGCAGCATTCAAAAAAAAAATAAAATAAAAGAGTCTAGAGTGTCTGTTGTGTAGACGAGGAGGAGACGAGGACAGTGTAGAAATAGTGATTGTCTTGCCCGCTGTCGGGTAATACGACGACGAATGGCCCGAGGAAAACAATACACCGCGTTCTAGAATATGTATGTACGAGAGCCCAACCGCCGCTGTCATTCAATCGTTGTCGTCCGCCTCACCCCCGTGTATTCTTCAGCCTCTAACTCGGCTGGTTTCCTCGTGTTCCCCAACAAGTACACCGGAACAATATCGTCTGTGGTTCTCGGAGCTTACAGAGAAGTTGCACTTTCCGCGATGAGCTCATCTTCTTCACTCTCCCGTTCCCTTTTCATCCCTTATTACTCGTACCTCTTCATCTATTGTCATATGAAAAGAGGAAATCCTCATCGAGAGCTCTGTATTCCAACTGAGACATATTGTCTCCTTTTCCATTCATCCCTCGATACTCCGGATACGGATAAATGGAAAATTGCCTTTTTCCCCTGTGCTCGAAATAAAAAATGTCATCGACAACAACAACAACATCAATTTATACGGAAAAGGGATCTTATTTTCTGCAGGAAATTTATTTATTGACGATCGACGGCAAATTTTGTTTCTTTCTGGACCAAGAAATTCAGATTTTGCCAGCCTACAGCAAATTATTTGTTGGTAAATTGAAAAATATTCGCTGTCGATATACGGGCAAATAATTTGCCGGCTTAGCAAAAAATAAATTTATCTTGTTTTCGACATCAAGAAAAAAGTAAAGATTTATTATTATATAATTGCAATTTTTTTCCGAGCTATCATTTCTTTTCAAATTCATTTTTTCAATTCCATTTATTATGTCGATATCAACGAAAAGAAAGGGAAACATTTTATAAATCACAATAATTTCTTTCCATTCAGAAATTGGACAAAAAAAATCACGATTCGGGTTTTTCAAAATAATATCCGATAAAATAATTCCAGGTGTGATATTGGAATGCCGATGTATTTGCGAATGAAAAGATTCGACAGTTTTACAGGCGGACAAATTAACGGCAGAGCGAAAGAGGCTTTATGGGCTGTTGTGTAGCTGTCTTCGGGGTCTATTAAAAAATCGGGCGATGTTAATCACCGATACGATGGTATCTCGTCGTCCTGTCGATGGAGGAAGCGGCGACAGAAGGAGAGGCGAGCCATCGATATAATTTGGCGGTGTGTGCGCAATCTCAGCGATAGGAATAACGATTACGCTCGTGGTTAATTTATATCGGCGAGGCGCCGAGCGTATACATAGGAGCGGGCAGAGAGGAGAGAAGCGCGAGACCGAATCCGGCGGGTCAACGGGACCGAGACCGGCTCGTCCGCTCGATGCTCTCTTCTCCCACTCGACGACCCGTTCCTTCCTTCCTCGAAACCATTATTCGGTCGTGCCTCGGGCTCGTCCTCCACACGCGCTCTCTTCCACTCCGCCACGGCATCTTCCTCCCGACACACATGTTTTTCTTATTCGCCTTCCTGACCTTCGATTCGCCGAGACTGCCAAAGGGCCGGAGAAAGGGCCTCGAGTTCAGGGCTCGAGCAATGCAGCGGCACTGTTACCCGAAACGCGAGAATAATGGGAAGCTGCCTGTGAAGATAGAGACGAAACTGGACATGGGCGATTAATTAAAAAATGGATAACAATGTTTTAAATAAAAAACAAAATTTTTTTCAGAAAAAGTTAATAATAATATATTAATTTTGCTCTAAAATTAATAACAATATGTTTTTTTAAAATGTATACCAATATATTTATCTAAAATTCTAATAAATATCAAATCGAAATACAGTGAATCGAAACTACGTTGATAACGAGTGCGAATTGTTGGCTCTGTCGTGCGAGCTCGTTATTGCGCACAGATGCGTCTGGCATAACTTAGCAGAGGCGCTTGTAACTGCTCCGCCGGCTTCTGGGCAAGTAGAGGACTATACGAGCCGTGAGATTGCAGTTGCCGCACCGCAAACTCTCCGTTTGTCTCCTCTTGCCCAACTCGTTGCGGAGTCACTGAGCCTACACGTCTTTTCCGACACTGTCCAAGTGCTCTGCAAGTGACGCTGCGTAAACGTGTCAAGGAACTTGGTCCACGTAGCGACGTACTTAAGTACCGGCGTAGAGCTTTCCCGCGATTATTCTTGCGATAAAATGTGAGGCGTTTACTTGGACAAAACCGGAAATGATATCGACACCGAGGCGTAACAATAAAAATCAAATTGCGACCGCAAATCAACATACGTCCAAAAATGCCATTTTTATATGTGCCATTCAAAATTTCAAATCGATTTGATATAAAAATGATAATTTTTATAAATTGATTGAAGAATAAATAAATGAGGAACATTTTTTAGATTCAAGGAGAATTTTTATTGGTTAAATGAAGAAAATTCTGGTTGGAAAAAAATTGAATAATTGAATTAATATAATGGGAAGAATGTGTGTGACGTTGATTTTATAAGAACGCGGAATACTTGTGTGTTGGTCCAATTAAGGACATGCGAGGAAATGCGGGGGATGGGAGATAGCATCGCTCGAACATCCGGGAAACGTCGTTTTCTTATCAAAACGGACACTAGTCACAGCGCTGGACTGTGTATCATCGCACGGGCCCACGCGCTGAGCTTTACTTCAATCTATCCACTATGTTACATTACGCTTTACTATTTGGTGTGAGAGTTAAGTTTATGAAAGACATCAATACTACATTACGCGCAATCGACGTAGAATGACCCCTATAAAGATAAAAGACTGTCATGAATGAACTCAGATCAGTGAATGAAGATGTTACCAGCGACTTCACACAATTTACGTAATTCTCCACGTATTCCTAAGGCATTACAATTTTTAATAAGCTCCTCCGGGTTCATTACCTTGATTAGAAATTATACATTATTTTTTTTAATTAAAATAAAAATAAAAAAAATTATTCGTTGATAAAAAATATTGGGCTAGCATTTTTTTGTACTCACTGGAAATTCGGCAATCGTTAGTTTGGTTAATTAATTTTTTTTTTCCAATGTAACGAATAGGTATATTCGCAGCTCTTGGAGTTTTAATCGCCTTCGGGTTACCGTATTACACATATATTCGCAATCGTGCTACATATGACAGTGACCATTTAAAAAAAATATATATATATGTATGTATAGAGGACCACCCGTGCACTGCACGCTTCTGATGGTGCGGCCTATTCCGCTCGTTCGTCATCACCGACGGCCCCGTTTTTTGCAATGTCCTCGGGATCTCCCGAACGAGTTTCAGCTTCGTAATAAATGCCCGGAGACTTTTTCAGTTCGGTTTATTTAATTTATTTAGTTTCAATTTCGAGTGACGTTCTGGAGGGATTTGACGTTTTTTTTTAAATTTCATTTAACCTTTTTAAACTAAATTGTAAATGCAACATTTACTTTCATGCAAAAGGTCAAGTATTTTTCCATGCACATGTGACCTTTCAAATACTGCAAATTTTTTAAACATATTTCTTCATCAAAAATAAAGAGAAAACAAATTGTGGAATATTGTATACATTTTCCCATTAATTGTTAAAATAAGAGTAATTTAATAAATACATTTTTTTAATTGTGTATAAATAATCTGCATATTGACAAATTAAAACATTCTTTTTTAATAATTTTTGCACATGTACAATTTAAATTATATGTGTTATATTAATACGAATTCCATAAGAATTTTAGAGCAATTATTAAATAATCATTCAGAGGTCTGGAATTTTTTAAATCCACAGAATCTCTGGAATTTACGTTACGCGAGTGAGAATTGAATCATAAGAGTGATAGGCTCCCGAATTGACTGACGTAACCGTGCACGCGCCTCTGCGAAAGTTATTTTCGTGAGCCCCAAACTCGCCGGAACATTTTTTTTTTTTGATAACCGATCTCTGCGTCCTGTTTCCGCGGAACTTTTAGCCCGTCGAGCATTTTGCTTCAGCGTCTATCTCGCTGTCAACGACAGCAGCAGTCACACGTATTACGAAGCTCGGTATCGCGATCGTCGGTATTTGTTAAATAATTGGGTCATGGCACATCCTGCCTGACTAGTAGTACACGCACCCTCCCAGATCCTTCCTCATCGGCGTCGCCAGCTCGTCGTGTTTCAGTTACAACACGGCCAACACGAATCGTAAACAGGCGAAGAAGAGCAACGATCTGTATTTCGGTATTTTCGCCCTGTCGTCACGGCGAAAATATTTCCATCGCGTATTCGCGTCTCTAAAATCGCAATTTTCGCACCAGAATCAAGAGAACATTTTTTTCCGCACAACCTTTCCTTCAATATCCATTGTAACTCGTCAAATATTTTTTTCCTTTTTTATTGAATAATTGAAAATGAAATTCAAACCCTTGAAATAATCTATTAGACGAATTAAAATATTTTTCTGAACAGTTGATTATATTTTGTTTAAATAATTGAAAACTCTTTTTGAAATGTAAGGTAGTCAATTTATACAAAAGTACAATGAATAATTTTATATACGAAATTAAATGGGTATTCGCAAAGTATGAATTTTTTCGTGTATCGGAATTGTCGTCATTGGTTAAATAATTCGGTCATGGGACATCCTGTCTGATTGGTATAATACGCGGTTTGTAATTGTTGATTTACCACCGAGTAAAAAATGGTCCATTTCAAATTAACGATAGACAATTTAAGCAAAAGCACAACGAATAATTTTCTATAAAAAATTAAATGGGTATTCGCAAAGTATGAATTTTTTTGCGTATCGGAATTGTCGTCATTTGTTAGATAATTCGGTCATGGGACATCCTGGCTGATTATTGCCGGTATAATACGCGGCAGTGTGATGGATTCTTGACTCAGCGGCGTCGCCAGTGCGTCGTGTATTGTTATGAGTAGGACACAAGTTGTAAACATACGAAGAAGAGCAACAAGCTGCTATCTGTCTCTATATATATATGTATTTTCGTCCTGGCGCGACGTCGGGTCGACTCTCGAGGTCGAGCGCGCCGTAATCGCGTCTCTATAACCATAATATAGGAGTGCAACATATTCAGCAAGAGATTAGGCACGCTCAGTGGCGATTCGATCAGTGCTGGAGGCAAGGGGCGGAGAGGGAGACTGCGAATATCAATGAGAAGCGAACCGGGGAGCGCATTAGCCAAGCTAACTGGCCGAGACACGCGTACAGGGATTTCCGTTTAACCGCACCGTACCCACTTCTCCTCATCTGTCTTCTTCTTCTCCTTCTTCTTCTTCATCTTCTCATGTTTATACTCTGCCTATGTGGTCTATGCGCCAGTTAAGCGCGAGGAATTTATCTCCACCTAAATACGTGCATTAGGTAGAAGTGAATCGGGGCTTATTAGGTCAGGAGCAAGTTGTAAGTTGAATGGAAAAATTGTAAGATGACACCAATGGGGTTTATTTCCGGACAACTGAAGTTTTAGTTGAAGACATTTTTTTTAAATTCCACTCGGTGTAGTTGGGTTGAGTTTAAAGTGAGAGTAAGGTGAGGTCAAGGTGAGAATAAGGTGAGAATTGCAGACAGAAAATATACCCAACTGACATTACATGACCTGAAATTTCCATTTTGGACAATTTCAAGAAAATGAAGCCTTAGTTTTTTTTGTCGACAGTAACAAAATATATAATTTATTATACTTCATATGCAAAATTGTGAATCTCCGACATTTCTCTCAGTTCTTTGTCCTAAGCAATGGCTGTTAGGAATAAACCTCCCATATCGACTCACGTTTAGCGAGTACATCATGCTTGTGAGCTTTCCGCTCACAAGATCAGACGATAGTCAGTTAGGACCAGGCTGTGAGTCCGGACATCATGTACATACCTCTGAGCATGTACCTCACGTACGAACGTACTTGCGAGTATGTGGCGTTACAGATCGTACAGGGAGCTCGTGCCAGGCCTAAGATCTACCTCGTTATGCCAGGCAGTAAGGACACGAAGAGAGAAAGCGAGCGCAGCCCCGTTCATCAGGCGCGAATCGCGGCTAATCGTCGAGCATCTACCATTCGAGCTTTTTCGGAGAAGCAGCGTCGCCCCGTGTGACGACTACGTGACTCCACGCGTGTATAAACCTTTCGTATATACATGCACAGAGCGGAGATGCTGAGGAGCTGAATATATACGATGTAGAGATATTCAAAAAAAAAAAATTGTAGCAAGAACGCACGTGACGAGATTTGCGGCGCGACTTTAAGATTGCAGATACATAATATGTGTCACCGTGTATGGAAAAGTGGGAGGGTAATCGTATGGTGATGAAGCAGTGATGCTTCACTAACTCTAATAGCGATCACCTTTTTTTATTTATTTATTTCTATACGGTATTGTATGAAAGAGCGACGCCTTCTGCTACACAATATCTTTGTATATATATATATATATAAATTTATATATACAAGTTGTATACGATGGTTACAGAGTGCAATGACTCGTGGAATCTTGTCGCCGTCGCCGTCGGCGCCGACTATTCAATATCCTCTTTTCTTTTTATTAGAGACTCAACCGACATATAGATATTCACTTATATCTTTGAATAATAATATAGCGGAGAAAATATACATATTCGAAATAAAAAAAAAAATATATATATATATATCGGAGATTCGAAGTAAAATGGGAAAGGATTAACTATTTCCCAGAAGGACAATGCTTTTGGAATGTGGGCCAATATTTGATGACTGAATTCTGAAAGCACAACATTTATTTGATAATTCATATAATAATTATCGTGAATTTCCGTAATACGATATTTGATGCTTGCAATTTGGTGATTTGTTGTTGATTTTTCGCATTGTAAACAATCGCACAATCTCCGAATGTCATATTTATTTTGGCCAATCACAAACTCCCGGTGATTACTGCAATTTCCGGTGAGCCTGGCGAACTTTTTCTCCCAGCGCGACCTTCAAGCCGCTTTATTTTTCAAAACGACCTTTGGCAAAGGTTCGGCCTCGGCCGGGCTCTTCACTCGGCATTACTCGAAGAATATTCGTGCCAACTTTAAAGCCGACGTCGGGACCGAGTGTAAATGTCATCCGCGCTTTTATATTCTCATTCTGGAAATGTATCGTTCGAAATAATGAAAAACTAAAGCACACAACGAGGTATATTCGTTAAATTCTGGGCTTACCGATTTGAAGGTAAACTCGTAACGAGTATAAGTGCCATTCATACTTTTAATTACGACTTCTGGAATATACACGTTGCGTCAAATAATTATAACAAAAGTATCTGCTAAATTTTGATGGAACTCGAGCATTTGATACTTTATTTTTATTCCTGGAGGATGGCATCGACGCGAAAAGCTGCTTATGCGTGGAAACGCATGCTTTCGGTTACCGCTGCGCTCGAATTCCGCGAGGTTATCGAATTAGCCGTGTAAATAAACGCCCTGAGCGACAGTGGCTTCCTTTGAGCTCGTATAGTATAACTTTCTCTCTCCGATGGCTTTGGGATTTCGAGAACTACCGTCGGACGTCAACCACATGTAAACGCGTGTACCCTAAACTGTGTATAGCGATAGATATATATTTGGATGTATCTATATATATATATATATATATGTGTGTGTGTGTGTGTGTGTGTAGGACAGAAAGCATTGAACTTCTCTCATAACCGCAACAACGTTGGCCATGGTGGGGTTAAAACTGTTGGCCCGTTGGGGTTAAAACTGGTCCGTACGAAACCGGAGAACGTGGGCACGTTTATTGCGTAAGAGAGTTTCTCGACCTCGTGCCCCCCTCCTCTTTTACTGTATCACAAGACACAACTATTGAATGCAACGCTTCCGAGATTGGAAGAGTTTAACCCCTTTGGCCCTTTGTAGTATCGAGTTATCTCATCCACTCTCGTAAATATCAACTATCATCGACGACTTTAAATGCCTCAGCTTCCGGTACGAGTTTTTTTTTTTTTTTGGTTCACTGCATTTACCGAATTTGTGGGGAGGAAAAAATGGTGCGTTAAGGTGAAAAAATTGTAACGTGGAAGGTAGAATTTATGAATGAATCAATCGAATGATTAAATTCGAGAATGCATTACACTTTATTTCTCGTCAGGAGGGAAAAAGGCTGACGATATTATCGATCACTGTTATCTGGCAAACAGGGCGACGTCTTAACGTCGCCGATCGAGCAAAACTCGAAAAGCTTTTCACATTCGTTGCGATCTCTCGGGCTACACAATAGACCTCAAGAGAGTCGCTTCGAGGAGAATAGTGTTCGGGGCATCGTGAGAGCCCGGACTCGTTTATGGAGCTCGTAAATTTTTCCCATGAACAAAGCGCACACGATGAGGAGGACGGGAACGTCGGCGACGACGATCGAGCGCGATATTGCGTGGTCTCATCGATTTCTCGGTCAATCTCGCGCTATATCGTGCGAGCCAATATACAGGCTGTGTGTGACAAGCACCTGTATAGCTTCGCTTTCCCCCCAAACCCGATCAAACACACAGAATGTAAGATGGAAAAGTTTTGATTCGCCACTCACAAGAGTAATCCTATCCACCTGTATGTCTATACATATACATGGGCCATTCCACCTCAAATCGACGCCTTAAAAATATACAAAATTCACAAATATGTTATACAAAAAAATTCATTTGATTCACTGGACAATTAAAAATAATTCGTTCTAACTTAATATTTCTCCATTTCTTTTAGATAAAATAATAATAATAATAATAATAATAATATTGTATAAAAAGAATGTCAGTAAATTTTTGTCTTTGCACTTTTCAAACCTCTGTAATAATTATTGTTGAACACAATGATTTTATCAAAAATTTCTATTAAATGATTATGATCAGGTGTGAATATATAAAACGTATTAAGACTCGATCTACCCGATATAAATTCACAAAACTCATTTTTTTTTCAGGTACATAGCTAAATACGTGTGACCCAGAAATAGCGTTGCGGTTATCGAATAGCACGACCTTGAATAAAAAAAACCTACAACCGGTTTTTACATAATTAAAAATATGAAAATCCCGGACTTATTCACTGGAAATTCGTGAGACCTTTTTTTTTTTTATTATCCCGAGTGCATTAAATGCAGCACGGAAATGTTCCTATCCCAAGGGTTTATCCAAAGTTTATGTTGCATAGGTATTAAATCGTTTCGAGAATCGAGTAATTTCAACCACTTGGAATATCGAAGTGTGCGAGCAATGAAAACTCTGACGCTTCGCCAATATAGAATTACGCGCATTAACGTCACTGCGTTTTACATGTACAGCATAAAGCGCTATTATATACACATATACACACATATATGTACGTATATGTACATATATATAATACAAAAAGCCTGTTTGAAGCTTGTGTGTGCTTTGCACTCGAGAAATCCGTTCGCTCGGTGCGGAATTCAAAAAGTAATAGCGACGTAGCGTGGGATACGCGCAAAGGTGGACGCCAGTGCGTAATGTGTGTAAAACCGTGTGCGCACAGTGAGTGCTTCTCCTCGTTTGTGCGCACAGCGACTGCCTGGAGCTTCGCGTCAACAGCTCTCGGCTTGCGTGCGGTTCAAGTGGCTCTTCGTACCTCGAACGATGACGATTCTACGATCCTTCGTCGGGATTCCGTATGCGCGCTTCGCGGATGAAAGTCTGCGCTGCGCTCGCCTCTTCGGAGAGGAACCCACAGGTGCCTCGCCATTTTCTATCTATATCTCCGTCGTGACTCGCGATTTACAGCACACATTCAACGAGGGGGCGATAAAAGGGTTGCTCAACCGGACGACGGTTACCCAGGCGCACAATTGTTCCCCGCGCTCAAAGCAAATACATTATTAAAAATTATTATGCGCTGCAATTATTGAAAAATCATTCGCTAATATGAAATATTTTGGGACGGTAAAATGTTTTTTCATATAAATTGTTTAATTATGATATTCGTGAGATCGAATATACATTTTTTCATACGCTTTTTTTGGGATTTTGAACTAAATGATGGGATTTTATATTGTTATTGAAAATAATGTTAGAGGATTTTTTTTTTTTTGGAAAAATAACAATTTTTTTTGAGTGACGAGAATTTTGAAAAATGTTGTTAGATTTTTTGCGATAATTGATGTGAGATAAAATTGATGTGCACGGTAAAAAATAATTTTGTTAAGTGGAAATATATGCATGTGTGCGCGATACGAAGGTGAAGTTTACGGCGGGCATGGGGGTACAAATATTGTATATACGTTATGGAAGTGGGTAACGAGGGACGAGCAAATAACTAGCGTGTATCGAGTGGAATTGCTTGGGTCGAGTGTGTTAACCTTTGGCCTCCGCCGAGCTGACACACGCACCATAACACGTACGCGAAAACCCATAGGATATAAAGGAACATCACTCGTGCTCCCTCTCGTAACCATAAAGAGAGGAAAAAATGATAAGCTGCCTCAACTGCATGGTTAAAATATTCGTGCCTTTCAGACGGACGATAAAAATTTCAAATACTTTTATGACGAAATAATATATCTGCAAAATAATCAATCTTACAATATACAACCATTTGTCTGCAATATAATAATCAACATAAATTTCACCACAATCACAATTATTTTTTGATTTTTTTTTTTTCTAGTTGCAATTAGTATATAAAAATGATTAAAATACTTAAAAATTCTGGAAAAATATATATGAAATATTATAAATTCAAGCAGAAAAAAAATCCAATTACAACAATTCGAACAGAAAAGGCAAATAGATAAAACAATTTAAAAAATTAGAGCTTTCGAATCAAGAATGAGATAAATTTATATTAAAGCAAATTCCAGGTGCAACTGATTGGGTCAACCGCTTACCAATTATCCCAATTAAACGCTTTGTTGCCTCGCCGATAAATTAGTCGGGTCTACAAACTAATTAGTAACCGCAGCTAGCATTTCATCCCCCTTTTAACCAAAACTCGATGGCATAACATTTGACAGTAAACAAGCCGAGAGGGAGAGAGAGTAGATGAGACGTTCCGAGCGGAGATAGAGCATGAGACCTGGTGGTTTGTGTATTACATAAACGTATACGGTTTACCGAGGGGGGGTACCGCCGGAGGATCTCTCTCGCGACGAGAGCCAAGAGAGGAAAGCGAGTCACTTTGGAGTCGTTCTCACGAACAGAAAATGTATGAGTCGAGACGTATACCGAGGAGGACTCTGAGGCAAGGGCTACATAAGTGTACTTCTACATAGCTATATATATACACTACAGTGCTTGAGCTTTAAGGGCTCAGGTAGCCCTAAAAAAAACACACACACCCGAACAAGAAGAAGAAACGCAAGAAACTCTCGAGATGAGAGGGGACGACAGGGCGAGTTACGAAACTTTTTTGAGTGGCCTATCTTTCACTGTAGCGGAACACGGGGCAAAATGGAACACCGGCAAATATTTACGATCCCCAAAATCTATTTTTGCACCCTTTCACCCGAAAACTAGGTCCCAATAATTTGGAATTTCGAGCGTCAGCTGAGAAAAAATTAATTGCGGGGCAAAATGAAACACTTTTCCAAAACCGGAAATGCCTCAGCCTTGATTCTTGATTATATCTCAATCGCACATGCGTTTTCAATCAATTTTGAGATTTTGAGAAAAAATTAGAGGCAAAAAATGTTGAATTTCACGAAATTAGTGTTTCATTTTGCCCCGTGTTCTTCTATAGCATTACTGTATACAGTTTGTGTAAGTATCGCGCGGCTCTGACGATTAGCCTTGGTTAGAGTTAGTCCGCATGAAGGAGACGAGCCAAATGAGAGAGGACAGAAGCTGGAAGACTTCGGCGACGACGACGTCAGTTGAGTCATCTCGAGTGTGGTCCTCTTATCCCGCGAGACGCGCCAGGGACTTCGGGATTATCTTGGTCAGCTCACGACGGTATTACGGAAAGGAAGGAGCGACTCGTGCTGCGTCCAACGCGGATGAAAAAAAAAAAAAAAAAAGAATGAGATGCTAGTCTCTGGGGATCGTTAAAGGACCGAGAAATTGGTCGGTTCGTTTGAAACCACTGCATTTTCTTTCTTTCTTTCTTTCTCCCTCTTCGTCTGTCCCTCGTCCTCTTAACTGGTGGGTTTATTTTATTTTCCCTTTTTTTTTGTCTATGGGGGATCAACGGGTAATACTAATACCTGGAAAGCTGGTTGCGGTGCTTCACGACCATCTATCTGGTCCACTGTGGTCCCGAACACATAAACACGGCTACTGTGCTGCATTTTTTTTTCTTAGTCGCCTTCAGAATACAGTGATTGGCCTGCTGACGTAAAAACAGAAACTTTTTCTGTGGACTTTGGTTTTTTTTTCAATCCTCGTTGATAGGTCTTTGAAAAAAAAAATTTTTAAACGAAGTGCCTTTGATAATTGTTGAGAAAAATTGAAATTGAAACAAGCAGCTAACAAAGTATAATTTTTTTGTGCATTTATGCGGATTTTTTGGTGTACTAATTAGTTGGTATATAAATTATACAATGCTTCAAGTAAAATCTCAAAACCCTGGAGTCTATTATTAAAAAAAATTGAATCTATTTTAATTTTTCATAAATTAAAAATAAAAATACATTAGTGATCACAGAATAAATCATGAATAAGTGTGCATCACTTTCCGTGTGACCTTAATCGGCCAAAAATTAATTCCCGTCTTACATTGTCCATAAAGTCTCTCGAATGAAAGCCGAGCGCATTTCTATCGCTACCGACACTCTCAGCCACGCGTAAAGACCTCTCCGCGTATCGGATGCAATATAGAGGCACATATAGGGCCTAATATAAATCTCTCGTAGATGCGATCGTGGAGGTCGACCTCGAAATCTCGAGACTCGCGTCCTCAATCCCTCGACGCTCGATTTTCGGGTAACGCGATATCCCATCGCGTAGAAAACACACATACACACACACCCTCAGAGCTTTATGGCCTCAGAGTTGAGGGTCCAGCATCTTCCTGTCGGCAAGATTACCCCCCTAAGATTACGAACCCAAGCCGATAAATAGTAGTGACGTGCGATCGTGAGGATTGACCGAAGTAACTGATCTCGCAGCCCATCCAAACTGCAGCCCGACGTATAAATATACGTAACGTGTATACAAGGCAGCAGAGGAAGAGGATCAGTGCTGTCAGCGATCCAATAACGCTCGACAAACAGGGCAAACGAAGGAGGTTGAGAAATGGACTAACTATGCGTGTTTACCCTGTGATTTGTCTCGCGTTGGACTCAAGACGCCATGACGACACTTTCCCCACCTCGAAATTTTGAAAGCTAATTTCTCCCAAACTACTCGGCGGACAAAGTTCAAATTTTGAGGGAATGTGCGCGGGGATGGCAGGAATGTGGTGAGCTTTGTGGTTTCTCGAAACTCAAAGCCGTTTAGCCGTGAGAGCCGGAAAACTGATAAGAATGAGGTTAGGTGCGGGAGTGACAGTATTATAGGAGTTTGGCATTGAGTACTGAAATTTCCAACGGTGAGGTCATTGCCTCTTAATGCAGTAATCTAATCGGTCCTCGCATCGCCGTTACATATAACGGGTACGATTAATATGTCACGATAAAGTGTGTTATTAATATCGCGGTACTCTTTTGAATTTAAACAGAGTGTCGAAGAATTGAAGCTATAAAGTATACACAGGCCTCGGGCTTTGGTTATCAGTTGTGGAGGCGGCTTAAGAGTAACGGAACTCTTCGGACTCGGATAACTTGTTTTTTAAACAGAGCTACAAAGTAAGCGCAGCTACAAAATAAGCGAATGGGGCCTTGGGTCAAGCAATCAGTCGTGTAACGCAGACGCGAATGCAAATCTTACGAGACCTTCTTATGTATCGCGATATAACAGGACTACGAGTAAAGGATAATCTCAACTCACCACCGCAAAAACGTACCGACCAACAGTCGGTGGATAAGCAAACGTAAATAAACAAGGGTAAAAACGCACCAAGTTATAGACTCGGATAAAAAATTGTGTACTTAAAACGTCAAAAGAAATCCAAACAAAAATCTGCTTCCTTTTAACGGCATAAAAAAACATTAACGAGTTGCGAGAAGTGAAAGGTCAAATTCCGGTCAAATTTATGTGAACACTCATTGGAAAATAACAACAATGGCAAATATTTCATAATTATTATTTTTTTTTAATTACTTGAAGCAGCAAATTGAAAAAAAAAAAAAAATTGTACTCTGCATCGCTTTCTCCTGCATTTTTCTCCCGAATCTTTCACAAGCAGAATAATCGCACAACGACGCGTATATGCGAACTAGAGAAGAGAATATCGAGTGTTGCATTGCGAGGGCTTCATTATAACGTAACCTAGGGTGACTGTAAATAGAGGGATGCTCAATGCTTTGTAGAAGATGATGCAATGATCCTGAAGAGCGCACGAGTCGCTGGCTCGTTGCGAACGCTGCGGTGGGCGCATCGAAAGATTTGTATTCGTAGATAGGGACGTCGGAAGGTCGCGATAAACGAGGAGCTCCGAGCCTCGAACGCCCTTCCATTCTCGTGAGCGTTTCAATCGGTTCTATGCACTTAGCCCGGGGCAAATGCATCGCTGCACTCGCGTCAGTGTCTTCGGTGGATCCAGAGCCTCGAGCTCAAAGTCCCCCCGTGGAAATCTGACCTGGAGCGCGGCTCATCTCGTCGCCGTCTCGCCTGGTTCATACACCAGAAGAAGAAGAAGAATCGTCGTACGCAGCCTCGTTCCTCACTAGGATAAATAAAGAAGCGCGGCTGCTTTTTATTTTTTAATTGGGACGACGTCGGCGCGTTTATATTGAAGGAACGATTCGAGCCCGTCGTATCCCCCCTCCCCTCCCGCTCAAATTCCATGGGGCTTTGTCCTGTCAGCGTCCGGTTTCTTCTCTTCCTATTCTTCTTCGTCTTCGTTAATGTGGGAATATTATTTCATATGGAAAGTCCGGCTAAATTCACTGCATCCTATTTTCTTTTCTTTCTTTTTTTTTCGTCGATATTAAACGCGCTGAAATGACACCCTTTTTTAATGATTTTTAAGCAATATACACAAATTTTACTCAAAATAAAATAAAAATCGTCATTCTTAATTGGAATTTCGAACCAATGAAATCATTAAATTTGTTAATTTGCCGCATTTGTGGAATGAGTGTCACGCTCCTTGCGATTTCCAAAAAACGTATAAAAACAATAATTTCCCTCGTAAATAACGGAGAAAGTGTTCGTATTTATTAGGAAACCAATCGAACAATTCTTAAGCCCCCCACGCGGAAACTAATGGGAAAGCGCGGATACGCTGACGCACCGCGTCAAAGCCTCACGCGGTCGTGTTGGGATAGCGAAGCGCATATACGCGATGCAACTCGGGAGATCGAGTCTCCGGACTCGGAAGGAATGACGTACGCGCGCCGCGGGAGTTCGAGACGCCGCGCGGTCTGCCTTGACGAGACTGCGAGGCGCGAAGACGCGTACATATATACATATATACATACACACACACATATATACATACGAATACACGTTGCACTCTTTGCACTGACTGAGAAAACGCTCGTTGACGAGAGCGAACCGAGAATGCGAGTGCGAGAAGGAAATTCGAGGGGAAGACAAGAGCGAGCGGCGCGCGTGATTCATTGCAGGCTGTGCGTCGTGTCTGCTGGCCGAGGAGGAGACGCGGGAATCGGTGCGTCTCTCGATCTCTTGGTTTTCTCGCTCGCGCGCGTTCGTTCACTGGCCCTCGGCGACTTTCTTACTCCGTATACTTACACGGCCTTTCCAGACGACGAGATTATGCTTTCCGCGTACCAAGTACACACACACATGCCGTTAGCGACTCTTTACACTCCTAGTTTAATTTATCGGCAGCATCGTTATGCCCGGTAATTTACAAGAAGCGGCTACATTATCATTTGGCCTTTTGTTGCGGACAAATTTGTCCGCACTCTCTCTCGCGACCTTTCACGGCCGACTCGTAATTGAGTTATCCGATCAGACTCTTATTACGTTGTTGTTCAATGTCATTTTTAATCCCCGCAATTTTTTTGATACATTGGAAAGTAATTGGTGCACAAATTGGAATGGAAATCAATTGTTAATTCGGAATTTGCGACACTTGAGGAATAATTATTTTTTTAATAGAATTAACAAAACGTTGAAATAAATTTCTTTTTTTTTTAACTCTAGCCTTTAACCAACTCATTAATCCACCCAAAAAAATACATTTCCGCAAAAAAGCGTGTTAAATTTTGTCAATCTCCCAAATCCGAACATTATTAGGTCCACCAAAAATCATTATCTTCCCACTTCCTACGATTTTTCCAGGTCGTTTGGACCTGGAAAACAAAAACACATTCGCTAAATCCACTTTCATTAACTATGCGAAAAACGACTCACTCTGCAAACCCGAGGGATTGTGTAACCCTGCAGACCTAATTGCCGAAGGATGACATCGCCGCGGGTACTTCGAAGCCAGTTTTCCATGCACATCAAACACCAGCGGATGGAATTAACGCAAATTGAAGTTTGCGTGGTTCGGGCTTAGCGTTGACGGTGCGTCGGGGCGATTATCTCGAGATAGCGCATGAAACATGTGTATATTTACATAATACTCGAGCAGGAGGAGAGAAAGGGAAGTTTCGGTTGGCGGGGGGAGGGGGAAGTTCCTGTTTGACTCGGGATTTAGCTGTGTTTACCTTGCAGAGCAACCGACTTGAATTGCAGTGTAAACACGTTTGTCCTTCGTCGTCGTACACACGCGATATTATCTACCGAATGCCGTTTATTATAAAATCCCGTGGGAATTTCACCGAATCCTCGTGGCGTACGCGGGATAAAAGCTGTACTTTTGGCTATTAAGCGCGTTGCTATTAGCAGTCGCTACTTACTTACTTATTTACATGCTCGTAGTTAATCCGATCGGAACGCAGACAAGCGGCAATGCCACCGCACGGATATCAACCCACCGAGTCCACACTTTGCAACATGTTACGTTGGATAATCGCAATCCGGCTTCTCCATTTGCCTCTCGCTCGTTCGTTAAGCTCGTGGCACTCCGTATCTTTACGCCGGGCATTGCTCGGAGCTCGGCTCTGAGCTTTAATCGAACGCAATTACGGCATACTTGGCGAGATTCGCGTGGAAAGAGAAGCAGGAGGGTTCCGCATCTCCGAGACTATGGCGCGCTCCGCGAAACCAGAGATTCCCCGGGCCCTAGGATTCAAAGCGATCCTCCTGCTGCTGCTGCTTCTCCTTCGCTGGCCTATCTTGCAAATGGAAAACATTGCGGTAACGAGTACTGAGCTGGGAACGAGGCTTGCGGTGTAATGTAGGTGAAGCGGGGCACGATGGACCACCCAACGAAATTTTGAAAATTCTGCCAAGAGGGTGTAGCGTTTTTTTTTCTTTTTTTTTTTGGGATGATAAAGGTTTTTGGGAAATGGTAACTTTGTTACGATTTTAACTGATTTTCTGAAAGAAATGAGATTTTTGTTGAAGTTTGGCCAAAAAATATCTCTCTCTATTTTGTTTTTTTGAAATGAATTTACTAAGTGAAAATTAAAAATAATTCCAAGGTCGAATTTAAGAACTGAAATGTTTTCAGATGCTGAGAAAAATAAATGCAGGTCAAAATATCAAAATATCCCAATTGAAAAAAAAAATAATCTTCTGCTTTTTATGGTGAGAAAAAATCGAAGGTGTTTTGAAAATTTCAAAATGATGTGATCATCGAAAGAACTTATTTCAAATAATTTTCTCTTCGCCTTATGTGTGCCTGAATACCAATAAAAAAATTAAATTATTTTTGGAAAATATATATTTTTTTAAATGTCTCGCTACTCGTTTTCCCTTCGGTCCATTTTGCCCCCACTTTCCCCGTATGTACAGACTCCTCTGTGCATACAGCACAACAGGTGAATCTCAGGTATGTCTTTCTGACTAGCGAGCGCTAATGAACGCGCGCACTCGCACGCAAAGTATCTTTCTTCGGCATGGTTAGTCGTCCACGCGAACCATCGAACAAGCAACATAGTTTATAGTCGTCGCCGTCGCGTGCAGAGATGAATCCTGCACGCAGGCGCTTGGATGCACTCGAGCCTCGGTGGATATCGAGTCGACAAGTTATTTATCGGAACCACCTTCCTATACCAGGTGCTTTAATACCCAACTGGGCAGTGAATTACTGATAAAGCTGCGTACAAGCCAGAATCATGGGTATGGACAGCTCCTGTACGGGCCACTATAGTTTAGTGCGGTCATACACACTGCATTCCAAGCCAAGTGAACCTCACAATAATTTTTTTCTCTTCTGATTGACATTTTCATTTTCCCATTTCACAGACAATTTTTATTATTAATTTAGAAATGCTCAGAATTTTCAATTAAAAAAAATTATTTTCTTGGTACTTGAAATTTAAAAAAAAACTGAGTTTTACACCGTTTCCAAATTTGCTTCTTGGTCGAGAACCAATCAAACCATATTTCGAGAAACAATGATGGGTTAATAAATTTTTCTTGTGAGTAAATATACTTTTGACGTTTCGCCAATTTACACATTCAAGATAATTGAACGATTTTTTAAGCACAAAAAAAAAATCTGCATAACACCCCCGATTATTAATGTAGGTAATAACGAGAAGAAAAATTAAAGGGTGAGGCGTAGATCGACTTGGCCTGGAAAATCCCATGAGGCATGTTGGTCACTTGTGTATTCCTGGGTGAACGTGAGCAAGCCCATAAAGTGCAGAAATGAAATTTGCATGGGGTTTAAGGTGGGAAGGATAAATTCGCCGCTCGAAAAACGATGAAAATTCGCTGGAACGTCGGGAAAATATTTTTCGAAACTTTTTCAATTGTCGCATTGAGTGAACTTTGAGCAGGAAGGAGCGATAAGTTGAGGAAATTAACGAGCAACGCGAGGCCCTTTTTAAAGGGCAACGTGCGAGGAGCAGGTGTATGTACGTAAAAAATTGTATACTGGACATCTTTTTGCAAGTTCGGGTCTGGCCAGAGGTTCTGGCTGAGAAAAGGACGCGGGTTCTCGGGGAAGACGCGAAAAGGACGCGAAGCTCTTGTGGGAAAGACGCGAAACGGTCTCGGTTGCTCTCGGTACTGTATTGCTTCTTCTCCGTTGGTGGGTTAGTGCGTTTCTTGTGCTCGAGAGCCAGGGGCGCGCGATGCACGTACATAGTTGCGGCTAAAGCGGAGCTTTGAGAAAACTGCTCGTGGTGCGACGGTCTCAAAGTAAATTGGATTCGTTAGCGAACAGTTTTCCTCGGGGTTTTCTCGGCGAGCGCTCGAGTCTTCTCCTCCTCCGCCTTCTCGTTTTCACTGAAAGGAGCACGGCTATATATATATTAAATGTACGGAAATTTGCGTTTCTCTGGCTCAACAGCCTGCGGTTAGCTTGCGATTGAAAGCGCGCGCTGACGAATGCTCGTAGCTCTCGGGAAAAAATCTCTGGCTCTGTTTAACGCCTTGGGAATTCCGGTGATAATGTCGAATTTAAACTACCACCGGGCCTTAATTTATTTATTTTTTAAATGCACAATGTCATATGCATTTTTGGTAATGTCGCGGTGCAATTTTTTATGTCAGTGATAGGTATAAGAAAATGAAATGGGAATTAATTGAAATGGGGAGTTAGAGGCGGGTGTTATTTTAAGATGTTATTATTACGTGTTATTTTGACGTAATATTTCGAGGTATTATTGTGCGGTGATATTTTGGCATGTTATTCTATAATATATTATTTTGACGTGTTATTGTTACGTGTTATTTTGGCGAGGAAGCGAAAGCACGTGGCTTCGAGGAAAATTTGTGGCTCTGATTGAACCGCTGGGAATTTGAGTGATAATGTCAGACCACGTGGTACGCTTGTATGGTAAAATATCACAGTGAAATTTGTGTAGCACCAAAAAAATTAAGACGAAATGGTCTATCATACCGCCTCGCTGTGGGTTGACCCAGTTAAGGGTGAATTATCTGCGGGCAAAGGGCGGTAGAGGAGCGATAATGACACTCGTGTCGCTGCGCGGGAATGCGATGCTTTCTCGAGAGTGTCGTCGCTATCTCAACTCTTCCTAGTCGCTAACTCTCGCCAACAGTGAAAGATGATTACAAATTAGCCCTGAGACATTGAGAATTTATAATTTTCTTCGGCTAATCAACCAATCTCAATTTTGCTTAATATAATCCCTCATAGAAATTCATATATTAAATACACCTGAATTTCTATGAAAATTAATTTCATACATCATAATTAAGAGTAACAACATTTTTTGTCTCTTACCTAAACAAGAATTGCTAATTTCTAATATAAAACATTTTTGAAACTGCAAAATGTGTAAGAACTACTTCAAATTTGGAATTTAATTTTCATTTGTCTAAATTTTATTGCAGGTTCCTAACATTTTGCGGCACAGTGAAGCAGAGTCGTTTAGACGTTTCTTTTTTTCAGTGTTTTGCTTTTGGGATGTAAACGAATATATTTTGTGAAGCAAATAATGGTCCGGTTTTGCGGGAAGACGAGGAGAATTCTCGCAACGGCCACGTTCACATAAACGGGCTATGTACTCTTGGTTTTCAGCACGGAGAGTCATCTGGCACCTACAGCTTTATCTCTGTCTCTCTCGTTCAATCCTAGATTTCCGGGGTACTTCCGGATTTGCAATCTCGGCTGCTACGGTCAGAGACAAATGGCCCCTGCCGTCATAAGGCGAACAGCCAAGCGCCGCTAACTTTCATATAGTACATAGAATTCCTTCTCCTCTCTCGCTCTCAACTTCCACCGCGTTTTCCTTCCGCTCCAAAGCTGTGGTATATATACGAGGGACGATAAGAAAGCGAGCCCGTTGCGTCCAGTCAACTAAACACGGCTCCGAGCCCAAGGGACCAATTCCTTCAAGTACAGAGAGAGAGAGAGAGAGAGAGAGATGCTCAAGACAAAAGTGGCATTCATGCCAAGCATGCGTGCACTTTTATCGCTGCCAGTAACGTGCTCGTCGTCATCCTCGAATCTCCGTGTCGTTTTCATTTTATAGTTCGACACTTTATACACCCGTAAATTCAAATGCCTCACGCGATCCTTTGAAGAGCAGCCTTCGCAGTCGAGGGAATGAAAAAGAAAAAAATGATATAATGAGAGCGACTAATTTGAAGCTTTTATCACCCCAGGCTTCATTCGCTAACGAGAGGCTTCTTTATGTTTAATCAAAAAGAAGCCTCTCATTGAAGCAGCATTGATTGCTTAAGAATACAAGAGCGCTTGAATTTGTGTATGGAAATCGGGGGACCATTATTACTTTTTAATTAATCTAATTCGGCAATTATTTTTTATCGTCTGTGATTCAATCGAAGAAATGGTATTTTTGGGAGAATGTTTCTTATGTAATTTTTTTTTTTTAGTAATTAGAGATTGAGAAGTCATCGCTTTTTGTTTATTGGATCGAAATTTTGAATATTTCACTAGACAATGAATAAAATTGTATAAATAGAAAGAGGATAAAATAGTTGGTTGAGCGAATTAAAAAATTGTGTGTATGGAAAAATAGAAAATTTTTCACAATTACACTTTACATTGAAATAATAGAATATACTATCGATTATTTTAGAGGTATTATTTGAATCTCACATGAAATTGTGGGAATCAGAAATGAAAGTGAGTTGACAACGTTTATTTTTGGCGACCCGCAAGCGAATTGCTTTTAATAATAATTAATAATTTTTTGTTTCAGTGTTATATGGGGCAAAAAAAGCAGGTTAATTTTATACAAAACTCGATGATGAGCTGACGACCCTCACCTCGAGTGACGCAAAAAAAAATGGTCAATAACTTATGGCTATTATTTTTTCACATTTTTCCTGCAGCATGGGATATTTCCCCTTTTACGAGCCCCAACTTCCCCCGCTTATTGCGACCGCAGCCGAAACAGCGGCGAACGAGTGCCATACACAGTCGGCCTTGTTAACGGAGACTGGATTTACTACTGGGAATCACCAGACTCCGGAAAAATGACCTCTCGCTTCATGCTTCGATGGGCCGATGAACGCGCGGCTAAGCGGTCACCCACCCGAATAATGGCAGCAAGAAATGCCGCTTAGCTCATTTTGCGTTTGTTAATGCCGTCAAAAACACGAGAGACACCGATAAATTAAAAAACGAATTCCCAACAAAAGTCCTACATTTTATCAACGCTAAAAATCCCCACTTTCGTCCTTTCAAATAATTATACTCGTTAAACTTTATGGACCAATGAAATCATTTTTTTACTGTGGAGTTGACCTTCCGCTTTACAACCGCCAGAATTTTTGCTACATTAAATATTGTGTAAATTAAAAATTGCTTTCAAGCTAAACAGATTTTTGCAAAGTGCATTTGTCAATCAGTTACTGTTAACCAGTTCGAAAAATTTTTATGCCTTCAAACGAAATATTTTAGCACTCAAATAACACCTTTTAATAGAGCAAATTATAATCTGCGTCAACACACAGAATAAATATTAAAAACGGAAAAAACAATTTTGTTAGAACAGCAAATGTTTCGCCAAAATAGTGCAAAATTGCATTTTTTTATATCCCAAAAAAAAGGAGCTAAATAAATTTTTTTACCGGGTTAACAATTTGTTTTGCTAAGCTACCAAATAACCCAATTATGCCCAAGTATCCCTAGCTCAGCAAAAAAATTACCTATCCCAGCAAACTCATTTTCCCCGTGAAAATATCTTCTGTATCCACATAGAAATTAAGCAACGCTTCTCATTCCTTGCCATTTTGATGTTCCAGCGATTGCAGCGAGCCCATCCCCACAAATAATTGCTCCAATTGCCATAATCGAATTGAGGGCTGCGAATGACATAACTTGCAATCAACGCAGAGACAATACCGCAGCCTAGATATACATATATCGATTCTAAGCAAGGTATTGCGGTATATTGAATGGAATATAGGGAAACGCGGTGTTCCGGTTACGTATAATCGAGAACGCGGTCCAGACGCGTGAGAACAGTAGGTCGTGCCGCCAAACCATCTGAATGTATAACCGCGATGGCGGTAATTAATGGAGCACGTTAGATAGCTGTGAGCCAAGCGTCACGAGCAGCTCAAAATATTCGCCAGACCGGGTGGATTGGTGTCTGGTGCACCTGCAGATCCGTGTTTCATGCACCGGAGGTGTAACCGAGCGTCGCTCGTCGTTCTCGTCAATTACACCAATCGATTCCATCGGACGTCCATTAACACTCAAAGGGCAAAGGGAATTTGGCCGGGCGAGCCGTTTCTCCGAATCTCCGTTGGTCCTTTGACGCTGATACGGATCGATCACAGCTGCTAATCGTCGGTCCGATCGTCCCGTTAACTTCCGATGATAGATTGCATATCGTTTCTGGCATCGATCTCTGCTTACAGCCATGGGACCCTCCATCGGCTCGTTTCATTAGCGTCATTCGCTTTGGAGAACCTCGTGCCTGCGTAAGAGAGCGATTAGAGTGAAAGATTAAATTGGGCTCATGGTACGCGTGGTGGTAATTCGTTCTGCAGCCTTTGAACACTTCGCTCGAGACTCGAGAGGTCCTCGTGTAGCTTCTTAGCCAGTCTGGTAACTTTGAGAAGTTGGAAGACGGACTTTCGTTTTGTCTATTGAGAAGTGAATTGTATATATGTGCAAAGATGTTTTTTTTTTTAAAATTAACTGCAACTTTGTTAAAGCAATTACAAGTTTACATGATTTTTAGACTCGTACATTTCTTTTTAAACGTCACAGCAAAAAAAAAAGAAAGATAATGTTCAATTTTACATACTTATATTTATTAATAAAAATCTTAAAGCAATGAAACATATTTTGAGCTTCTACTTATATCGTAGTAAATTATTTATCATTTAAAAAAATAAAACTAGTTCATTTAGCTCAGTCAATTCATCAAAACTATTGTCTTCTTTCATTTACTGTTAACAAAAATAGTCTCAAGCGAATGAAAAACAAACTGTGAGCAGTGAATTAATCTCGAAACGAAAAAAAGGAGATGCACCATCAACTATCCTGAGTCTCGAGTGATTTGTGAAGGTAGCAATGTTGGTGGGGTGGTCGTAAGTATACTTTGAGGGACAGATATGGATACAGGTATACTTTGAGCTTTTATGTGCGTTGGAGTATAGGTTTGTTATACGTGACTCTCTCGCAGCGGGTGAGGATTTCTCGCTATTTTCCCAAGGCTTATCTCTCACTCTGATCGCGCTCTTTCTTTGCACCCGGTGATTTGTTGAGTTAGGACGAGGCCCGAGTCTTGATGCGCGGTGCGTTGTTGCCCTCGTGTTTGTATCTCTCGCTCCTCCACTTGATTCACCTTCCACGACGATCCACGAGCTCGGGCAATTTGTTGGAGCCTCGACCATTGCCCACTCCGATAGATCCTTGATCCTTTTGCAGCTCCTCACCGTTTATCCACTCTCATATCGTCCAAACAAGATTTTAATCCGCGCAGCTTCCACTCGAGTTCTCCACTCGATGAACAAGTACGTCGTCGATGAAGGGGACGAGGAAAAATCCTGAAAATTAGTGCTCGACTAATTAATATCCGACAGAGAATAAGGAGACAATAAAAAGTACGTTTCACATCCATTCTTCAATTATAATTGATGAAAGTTTGTTGAATAATTCATAGGCAGAAAAATTACACAGTTTGGAAATAAAAAATTGAATTCTACTGTTTTAATCAATCTTGGGAAAAAAATTATTGCATTGGCAGAAAATTGATTGAAATCATATTCTTCAATTAAATCGAACCCCGTTTAAAAACCGCACTGTCGAAAAAATTGAAATTTGACATAGAAGTACTGGACGTTTTTGTGCATGAGCTGATATATTAATTTTACATGACAATAAATTAATTACATTGTAATATATATTATTATCCCTCTAAAAGTTTTTTGATTTTTATAATTTTTGTAAAAACTTTTACAGTGAAGATCGATGAAGTTTATGTCACAATATTTATATTAAATTAAATGGACTGCGTGAAAACTTACTTGATATTTTTTGACAGTTCACTGAATTTCTTCCGGGATTAATATCCAGAATTCGGGACTCTGTTGATATCGGATAAACCTGCTTGCGTCATTCAACTGCAATTCTCTCGCGGAAGTGAAGACGCGACGCGTGGAATCATGAATTGGTGGTGCCGACAGGTCTTCGCCGAGTCATTGCGAGGTCTCGGTCAGGCGACCCACGTCGTTCACCAGCAGCATCAAACGATCAGGCTAACCGCAAAGTTTCCCCGAAATGAGATCCTTGCGTAACCGAGAGCGACTCGATAGAATGTGTGGGAGCAAGCGAGGAGAAACAACCACGACGTATTCCTCTCACGTAAAACTCCGTATATACACTCTTTGGAAGTTGTCGAGTACATTGGTACACCTAACTCATAGATGCACCTAATATAGTCGTGTATACACATAAAATATATGTGCAAAATGTATATAAATCTATAAATGTGTAAAAAAGAGCCATTTCGATAATAAAAAAAATTATTTTTCAATGATTTATGACGTATTTTGTTGATTGGCGCTACGACCAATATTTTCAGCAGAATTTTTGTCAAAATTTGAACATTCCTCAATTTTTGTGAACGTTCATATTTTGTAAATTTTGGTTAAAAAAAAACGCTGGTGCTGATAATATTTTTATTATCACTTTGAAATTCTACTTCTAATTACCGCATTTTTGAAATCCTGTGCAGGAGGGCAGTAATTTTTTTCGAGAATTTCTAGGGAATTGAAGTTGCTCATGTACCAGAAAGAAGAAGAAGAGGAGGAGGAGGAGGAGGAGGAGGAAGATGAAGGCTCTCGTTGAGAAACGAGTGAGTTATTCATATCCCTGAGGAAAAAAAAAAAAATAAGCACTCGTGCGTGTCTTCTCGGTTTGAGAGAAAAAAAGAAGATAAGGAAAAAAATTGAAGAGCAAGAAGCTCGGACGTTGGGTTAAGTGGGAAGAGGCCAGTGCGGTGAGGTTTTACCGTGCCATCGCTAAAATGCTAAGCCTACATAACTCGGCTGGTGGTATTAGTGTATTATATATTCGCAACGGAAAAAAAAAAACTTGAAAAAACGGTGAAATCACGAAGATGACTATGACGAATACGTTGTGCGAATATTAATATCAATATATAATATCAAACATAGATACTTGTATATTAATATTAGCTAATTATTAGTATTAGTATTGATATCAATATATAGTGTCAACCATAGATAATTGTATATTAATATTAATTAGTTAATATCAATTAATAATAACTAATTAAAAATAATTAGTATCTATGGTCGTGCCACTAAAAATTAGCGAGTCACGTGCTAGTACAGCAAATACGTTTACGGTAAATTTATAGACAAACATAAATAATGGAAAATATAATAATGTTGAAGTACTGGGAGGGTATTTATGATTATGATGGAAAGCGGAACTGCTGAGGTCGCTCACTCCATTATTTTCGAGCGTTCCGTGGAGGCCTCTGCTTACGCTAGCTGTCAAAGGGCACCAGCGATAAGATACGTAATAATTAAGCTCCGCCTAGACGCCACATCGCGTTAGACTCAACGTATGTTCGCATTTGTGTGTTTGTGTGTGTGTATAAGAGACATTCTCTGTCAATTCAGCAGCTTTTTTACGACCATTTCATTTTCTTTTGCCCTACAATTGTTCATATCAAAACACCACGAAAAAAATACCCTTCGAATTTTTTTCCCGATTTTTTAGTGTTGTATTTCAAAAATTGTTATTTTTATTTTATTTTTTTTCAAATTTTGCCGAGCAGTAAAAACCCATTTTGGGTGCCGTGAAAAATCCATTTTTCACCCATGCGTTTCATTTCGCCCCATCCGCGTGCGAAATTTCAGTAACCGCTCGTTTTCTTCCTCGCGGCTATATTTAACCGTCCGGAGGAGTGATAATTTCGATGCAAAGTATTATCACAGCTTCGTAATTCCGAGAGCAAGGAGGGAGGAGCGAATATCGCTGAAATTATATAATTCTTCACATTGATTTAAATATAATCATGTTGACGAAAAACCGATTATTACCTAAAATCCGTTATGACAATCCTGATAAAACAATAATCATAATTTTGTCTTACAATTAATTAAATCTTAATTCATTGAAAAAAAAAAAAAATTATTAATCACCGCTATTTCAAAAGAATCTTTAAAAAAAACATTATCATTATTTTATATTTCAATAATGCTTTGATAAAACCATCAAATCCATCAATCCATCCATCTTCTAAATATTTAATATATTTAATAAAACGCCCCGGGTAATGATAAGGAAGCGAAACGCGTATATCGTTGTGTAAAGTATACTACTGAGGGGTTTGAACCTCAACGTTACGGTTAATTCGTATCGAATGACCAAGAGGGAGGTCCATCGGACAAGAAGGATGAGGGATCTCGAGTCTCAAGGAAAAGTTACTACTGCTATCCATGGAACAGGTAGCTAAGGAATGTCCGAAGGCGCTGGCCACGAGCGAGGAGCACGCGCAAGACTCTTTCATGTATAAAGCGTGCACGTGAGAGGTGAGGAGGTGATAAAGGGTGGTGGGGGGTGGGGGGTGTAGGAGGAGCGAGTTTATTCACTCGCCTCACGATGCAGCGTCGCCGTCGCTGCACCGGCTGCTCCTGTTCTCCTCTATACTCTCTCCGCGACGTCTGCCGACAGTCTCCGTCGCTCGTCTCGCTTTACACGCCCCGAAAATCCCGAATAACCGATGCGAAACGCCTCACGGAGACTTACAGCTTCCGTACGAACGTTCCAACCACCGCAGCACGGTGAAACTGACTACCAGAGGTTTATTCCAAAATATTATGTCGTTAAACAAAATAATACCTGACATAACGAAGATATTAATTTTCCGTTAATTTATTAAAAAGATAAACCCGTTCTTGTAACATTGGAAACGAAAATAACAATTTGACCTCGAAGCAAAAAATATTTACTTATTTTTTTGTTCAAGTTGCATTTTTATAAAATTCGATTTTTAATAAATACAAATACATAAATAATTGTAAATTATTAATACAATTCGACAGGATTTTTTAATTGTTAAATACGTGATGAACATTTTTGTGTTTTGTTTTATTTGTTGGAGGGAGAATTTCGATTACGTTTATATTGTGTGGTGGGAGCTTAAGCGCGCGTGTCAGCTTCACCGTGAGGGTGCAACATATCGTATATCACCGCTGCTGGCAGCTACCTTGATACAATGGCATCTTTGACATTCCTGGGGTAACCCAGAGCAGGTCCCACTGTCCCAGATCCTCCCGGCGACTGCTAATACACCCAGCTAACGTGTAATGTAATATAACTTACACGATACTGTGTATACACGTCGACCTCTAATATCGGATCAGTGAAGAGCCGCCAAGATATTCGAATAGAGGACTTAAGAGGGTTAAGAGTGATCGATGGTAAATAAATCAGCGGGGAAACTGAATTATGTAAGCTAATTCCTTCAAGGCCACTTCCTCATGTTTTAGTAATACGTGTAATAAAATTTCAGGTTGAATTTAGTCCGAAGAGTGTAAACCAACTTTCCCGCATTACAACAACGTTAACTTTCCACTTTGCAGCCCAAGAATATTTTATTTTTCCTATTTTCCCATTCTTCCATTTGGTACAGCTAATCACAGGCCAAGCTCAAAAATCAGTGCAAAACATTTCCTAATCACAAAAACCCGCGCTAACAGCCGATACAAAAATTGCCCCGAAAATCGCGAAGACCCGCGCGCCGTGCCAGCCGAAGCGAATTAAGAGTGCAGCGTAACCTCGTGCACAACACGTGTCCGCGCTCTTCTAGTTATTCGCGGCACGGAACAAGAGATCAGTAGACGGTGGAGCAGGTCTCGTCGCGTGAAAAGTGGAAGAGGTGTGCTCGGAGAGAGGTGCCGAGAGCAAGAGAGTGAAAATAAAAAGGAGAGAAAGAGCGCGAGAGAGAGAGAGAGCCTAAGTAGAGACAGAAAGAGAGAGAGCTAGATAAAGGCACAAGGTGCAGAGGCCAGCGGGTCGTTGACGAAGAGCGTGGAAAGAGAAGCGAGCGATAACGCGAAAGGGGCGAGAGAGAGAGAGAGAGAGAAAGAAAGAAAGTAACTATGCGGCCTTAGCGACGAGCGCAACGCGTCCCGTCGCGACGGGAGAACGAAGAAAGAATGGCAGAGTGGCGCGGGGTCGTGAGAAAAGCGCATCGCGCACTACGTACGAGCGGGAAGGAAGAAAAACCAGCGAGAAAGTACGAAGCGCGGAGAGAAAGAGCGAGAGAGAGAGAACCTACGCCCGGTCGTCTCTACGTGTGTTGAACGTACACACGGAGAGGCTCTTGCGCGAAGGAAAGAGCAACAGAGAGTGCAACGTTGGAAGCCTTCGCGGCACCGGGATAACATGCGAGCGAACGGGTCGCCCGGTCGTAGTAACGAAGGGCGCTCTATCCTCGGTGAATGCGGCGAAAAAGAGACGAGATGATAAAACTATGTGGGGAGTAGAGGCTAAAAGAGCCACGGAGAGACGCGAGCGCGACGCAAGAGCAACAGCTTTATGCACTGCGGACATGTACAACGGAGACGAGAGCTTACTCTCCGTCCCAGCGACACCGACAGCACCACCAGCAGCAGCAGCAGCAGCGACTATAACGCGAGCGTGCGAGAGAAGACGGTGAGGAAACGAGCGACGGAGACAGAAACGACTCCGCGACACACCGACAACCGCTCTCCTATGCCTTTACTATGTTGCTGCTGAACGAAGAGAGACGAGAAGGAGGAGCAATTAGAGCGGGCGAAGGGAGAAGCGAGAGGGAGAGTCGTACGTGCGAGACAGCGGATCAACTGGCGAGGATCGATGCCACCGACGAGCCACGGGAAAAAAAAGAGACTCGGCTTCGGGTTCGTGCAACAGGTCCGCGGAACTCGAGGCGGGAGAACGAGGCTCGGATTTTCAACCGACTAACCCAGTGCGACATGCACATCGGCCACGTATGTCGGGGATGCCTAATGCGGCTCGTTTCTTCTCAGTTGGCCCTTTTATTTTCTTGGGTTATATTGTTTATGGGTGTGCGTATGTGGGGGTACTTTGTGGGGCGTTTGAGTTTTCCTTTTCGTTCGGGTTATTGAGGTTTAAAGTCTATCAGCGAAAGCTTAGAGCGACTTGGCATTGTTTATGGCGTCCTGGTACCACAGACGTCAGATTTGCCGACGGGGAACGCGTCTCTGATTTTCCAGAGGAGCGATTTTTTTTTTTTTCATTGTTTATTTGACTTTGGGAAACGAGTAATTAAGAGACTAATTAGCTTTTACCCGGAAGTACGATTCACTATCAATTCGTGGGTTAGTGTTAAAATTGAAAAGATGCGGTAATAATAATTTTAGAATAATGTTAAAAATGTCCAGTGAAGGAAGTAGGTTTTTTTTAGTTGTTGCACAATTATTTTTATGGATGTATTTCGTGCGTTTAAGATTTTGTTTTTTTATTCCAGAAAAAAAAGTATGTGTTTTTGAGGATTCTTATGAAAATATTTGCACACAGGATTGATGGGATGTAAATTAACAAAGGTCAGTCTTTTTGCATGGGCAATATACCACAAAGCGTGAAGACTGACATATTTTCTTGCAGAAGCGGATGTTTGCAAAGAACTTATTATGATAAATGAGTTCTCTCTGTGTACATTGAGTCCCAGCTTCAGCGTTATTACGTTTTAATGTAGTGTTGAAACTCATATGTATAGATATATTTAGCTGAGGCCATTCCCAGAGCAAACTGACAACTTTCACATGTAATCTCCATCAATATTGACAATCAATATTTATGATAATCCTGAAGATGCGATATTACATTTGACTTTTTAAAATAAGTCACGCAATTCAGTCTCAAAATTCATATCTCTTATTCATTAAATTACAATCTCCAAATATGTACATCAAATTTTCAATTAACTTTCAAAATTATTACTTTCGCTCTCTTTTCTTTTATAGTAACTTTGTATGCAAAACATTCTAACAGTTAATTACCTTTTGCTTTGAAGTTACTTAAAAATATTTGAAATTTAGGTGCAAAATGTTACAACGTATTAACCCACTTTTACAGTTATTTGTTCACATCCCGACTAACCTACTAAAATATCTATAGTCATAAAAAATATCTCTTTTGTCTGACATTGCATTTTACTAGTCGCTTCTTGTTTTTCCTCTACACATATATTTTCTGCTGGTGCGTTTCTTTCTTCTAATCTTCTTCCTTTTTATTCCAGCGATTCTTTACAACCTCCTAAACATGCATAATTTATGTTGCCCGCTGCGCTGAATTTTCGAGCTGTGCAGCGGATCTCCGAGACTTGGGAGTCGCTGCTCTGCGATTGATTTATCGTGTGCACTCACAAATTGCGAGTCCTATGTCCTTGGGACTTTTTCGAATTCCAAAATGGATTGGGAATCCGTGCCACGCGCAGAGATCGAGAGGCGGAGATAAAAAGCTACCGAAATCGATAATTTTTTTTTTCTGCCTCGCCGAAATTCATTCTCCACGCGAACCCGTGGCCGAATTCTCGGAGCCTTTCGATTTCCTGCGCATCTCTGCGGATGCATTTGGACGGTCCGAGCCTCTCAGTGGCTCTCCGCAGTCTTTGACTCGCCGGTAAAACCGTTAAAACGGATTTACGCACGGTGTATATAGATATAGGCCCGCCACATCAACGGCCCGTAATATGTACTCGCACACGCGAAAGTTCAATCAGCGCGGGGTTCGAGTAGCTCTGTGGGCGCGAGGGACTAGGGGATCGAGGCTGAGGAGCTCTCGGTGAAACGAATTGCACGCTCACCGGGGCGAAATGACTCGCCTTTCATTCCGCTACATTTCATCATTTTTTCCTAATTCTTTCTTGGCAATAAAACGCACAATATTACGTTCAATCAGTGCTGTAACATTGCGTTTTAATTCCCTATTTTTTTTACATGGTTGAATAATTTCGATTCCCGATTTTTCGTGCAAAGTGACTTTACTAATACAGCGATATAAAAATTTCACTAGCAACACTGACTCAAATAAAATTCATTACATCACAATTAATTTAAAAAAAAAAATCCCAAGGGGATACATCATAACAAAACCAAAATGCGACTTTTCCTTTCCCCTAATCGCAGCCTCTTCTCTGTCCTATACCGCAAATTAAAGCTATTCGACTTAACCCGCAGATTTGATCCTCACTCGAGTTAACCACGTGCGATTGGCTGCGAGGTAAATAGCCCCGGTGACCTTGCCGGGCGAGGACGATGAGAAACGAGGATCGTTTCTGCTCGCGCGCATTGCATCCTTTTTTTTTACATCTCTTCGGCGGGGAGGGGCGTGCGAGGCACGCAGAAATACCTCTAGCCGCAATAAACCCACCGCGTCGCGATATTTTATCGGCGTGGCGCGATCTAACGAGGACCCGCAACAGCAGCAGCAGCAAAATCCCGATCGCGGCGCAGCAGAACGCGGGAAGGAAACGAAACACACGAGGAGGAAAGTGAGCGGCGCGCGGGAATCGAGAGGCATACGTGCGTTGTTGCTATGACCTCTGCGCGAGTAAGCAAAGCTCTCTTGCGAATCGCTCGCGCTCGCATGGACTCTGCGTTCATTCGACATCCCTCGTGCTGCGTTCCCACTCGGATCCTCGTCCTCGGGAGTCTCTCGCGGTCAATCGAGATCGAGCGGAGGGAAGAAAGGGTGAACGTGCCGCGCGCGAGCGAGCCTCTCGTAATTACCGTAATCAAACAATCCAACGGCGAAGATACGTGAGCGCGCGCGCGCGCGGAGGGATGAGCTCTCCGTTTACCTCGCGCAGTTTAACGGGAGACGAGTACGCGCGCCGCGATTTATCCTCTCCGTGTAATATCGATCTTCGCTCGCTCGATAAGCTTTTTATTCTCACACTCTCTTTTCGACGGCGCGCTCTTCACACGTTGCTGCAAATTTTTCACGTATCTTCGAAATATTTGCTTCGGGGCGCTCTGAAAAATGGATTTCGTAAACGCGAAAACAAAGTTGAGGTTCGGTATTCCACGGGGTGAAGGGTTATGAATATCAGCGCCAGGATATGAAAGTGCAGCGTTTAGCTTGCAGCTTAAAGGACGGGGAGATAAGCAGGCGATTGCGTGTTCAACTTCTCGATACCTGGATGTTTTTTATAAAATATCTGGGCTTCGGATTATGGCTCATTTTTTACGCAACTTTTGTAAAATTAATAATGGATATTATCGCTGAGATTACATTTTCTGAATAGAAATAAAAAAATTTTTAATTTGTAGAGCTGGAATATTGATAATTAAAAAAGAAAATTATCGACAAATCCTTAATGACAGTTTAAAAAATGTATTTTTATTAAACAATCTATCGTAAATATGTAAATCAATTAAATACACTTATTATTTGGTTCAACAAAAATGGATTTATTTTATTGTAAACCGGTTTCGGTTTCAATGTTCGTATGTTGCAAATTATTTGGAATTTACAGTTATAATACTAAGCGCCATATTCCAACCGACAATATGTGCTGTATACAGAAAAAAGGCCAGGACGAAATGGCCTCGCCCGTAGAGTTTACACTGTAGTTAGCACGTGTCTCGAATTTCATTTCTGATTCAAAAATAGCCGAATGTACGAGTGAATCTTGGTTCATTTCTCCGTAGGTGTACGGGTCCCCGCCTCTTTCGCAGCCACACGACTTGTAAAAGTCCAGCAAAAACGTGATCTTACGTCACTGTATACAAGAACTCACATTATGGCATAATATTTAGACGCGCGAGGAGCGCAACTTCTTTCTCCGTCCCCAACTATCAAGACATTCACGACACGCTCATTTCCTCTTCCTTTTTCTGTGACTCGGGCTTCAGACGCGAGACAGCGACTACGTGACGCACTCGAAGCCATTATTCCACGTCTTCGTCGCGTCGGCAAATTCTCCCTTCAATTTTCTATAGCTATATTTAACCGATCGTTTATTAACCCTTCAATCACACATTTCCTTGTATATTTTACATAAACGATAACTGTTATCTCTATTACTATTATTATTATTATTATTACTATCTATATAAAAAATAAATCTATACAATCTCATTACACGATATATGGTATAATTGATGTAAAATATGATTACGGTGAATTAATTATTTCTGGTACGCAAATGGCACAAATATTCTAAAGTACACCAAAGTTACAATAACATTTCATAAAAATTACACAAAAATGCCTCACTGAATAAAAATAAGTGTAACAAGTGTAAAAACCTCGTTCAACAGATTACAATTTAATCAAACTGTATTTTCGCCCAACTACACAACCCGCCCCTCGTTCCACTTTCGTCCCCCTTGATTTCCAAAATCCCGGTATTCCACCCTAATCTCTAGGCCCCGGAGAAAAGGGGTCTGTGCGAAATTTCCCGAAATAATTTTCGACTCTGCGCCGTGTACGTAAAGCCGGAAGGTGTGCTCGTAAAAATCGAGGGTCGCGCTATCGCATGCACCGAGACATATATCGAAAGCCTCGAAGAAGCAGCATTTTCCAGTGGGTCAACAGGGTTAGTAGAAATTCCGAGGATCCTCGTAAAACCCAAGAGAGAGGAAAAAAAAAAAAAAAAACAACCAATAGGGTCGACAGACCGAGCGGCGTAACAGAGCGTGCAACTTTTGAGGGTGTACCGGAAGCGAGTTTCTCGGGAGAGGACGTCCTCTCCGCTGCCCGTGCGAAAAATCTCGTGTGACCCGAGACTCGCAGTCGCTTGTAAACACGTGCGCGCTATCGTACGGCGCGAGCTCCTCCTCCTCCTCCTTCTCCTTGTTTCCGAGGCGAAAGAGTATACAGCACAGCGCGACAACGGAAAACGTCGCTTTCCTCCCGTTTGATCCTCTTTCGCGGTGAAGTAGAAACACGAAACCCTTCGGAAAGCCCTCAAGACGCCTCTGCACCGACGTACACGTCGGTTATATTCCTTTGCAGCGTCATAACTCACGCCAAAAACCCGAACGAGATGTCTTTACCGTACATCGTGTGTTATACATATATATACACAAGGTGACACATGTTTCCTTGCACACATTATATACATATACACGTCGTATATGTACGTCGAGGATCGTAGATCCTGCGAACGAACGTAAACCCACCTTCTTACGCTGCCACAAGAAAACACTCGTGTCCCTGGCAGCGATGCTGAAGAGGTGGGGGTGCAAAGGGGGGGGAGGGGAGGTTTATTTCCGCGTAGCGACCTCACATATCACGAGATACGAGGCATCGAAGCGAGCCGAGCCCCTCGGCTCTTCGGAGATCACGACATCACTCTTGCCCTTGTGAAGGGCGGCGAAATGCGACAGCTAGACCGGGCCAACTTGCCGGTAAACTGTAAAACCGACGCGTCTCTCCGTGCTTTCGCTCGTGGATACGCGAGCGCCCCGAGACTCTTTATATGCACGTGTAAAACTGTATTACGTTACGTTGTTTGTGTCTGAAGGTTCGACGCGACGAAACGAGACTAACAGATGTAACGAATGAGTTCGCGCTCGGCTTTACGGAAGCTCTTACGTGGGTTTACGTTATAGATGCGTTATTATAATAGCGGGCACACGAACGTGTGCACCGGCGAGCCTCTCCCTGACGGCAATGAGCGTACAGCCTTGTAACCGTGGTTCGGGTATGTGCATTAAACGTATGACATATAAGCACGGGGTGTATGAACCCTTGGATGAGCACAGAAATAACAGTTCCTCTCCGGAAGCGAAAATAACCCAACTCCGTGGTGTACTACGCTAGCCTGGAGCTATTCGCTGTACCTACAATCGCTCTGTCTCTCTCTCTCTCTCTCTCTCTCTCTCTCTCTCTCTCTCTCTCTCTGTACAGCTGGATTGTCTACTGCTCGTGACTCTCGGGCTCCGTGTATATATTTGTGCGTGGGGTTTACAGTAGCCATATGCATAACGTCTTTCTGGGCTGATGGCTGAAACCATGTCGGCGCTGCTGGAATACGTGGAATGGAGAAGTAATGAGACGCGTATTGATTGAAATCGGGAAGAATAAGCACAGGGGGCAAAAATGTCGAGAGAATGTGTTTGATAAATTTTGTTTTTTTTTTCGTAATGGTTTCGCAGAAGCGGAAATGGGAATGGGCACGGGGAGAAGTGGAAATTCTTTTTTTATCACCTCGACTTTTTCGGGTATCGATTGAGTCGAATACGATTTGAGATTTTTTTATTTTTCCGAGGAAATTATTAAAAATAGATGGGAGTTTTTTTCTGTGCTTTTGGTTTTTATGAATAAATAGGAAACCGAGTTTTACCGAAATTTGAGAGGTGTAGCATCGGCAGTTTAGTGGAAATTCAAAAAGTCTATAAAAAATGAATCGCTTTATCGATTTTAAATGAATTCAGCGCCGAAGAGCGCATATCTTTGCTCTAGTTTTTTTTATGGCGAGTTTCAGACCGTCAGCTAAAATTTGAGCTGATTCGGTCGATTTTTCTCGACGTTTTTGACCATTTTGAGTGTTCTGACGTAAAAAAAAAAATCTCGTAAAAATTTCCATGAAGAAAAGAAAATTTCGACACACAGTTTTTCGTGAAAATAATGGACTGAACAGCGAGGAAATTTTTTTTCGCAAAATCAATAGAGCGCAGCATGAGAATTGAATTGTTCGCCATGTTAACAAAGAACGTAAAAAGGCGTGTTTAAATTCTGGTGATCTTGTATCGTCGATAGGCGGCCCGAAGTCCACTCCCTCGAGTCCACAACTCCCAGCATTAGACAATAGGACTTTCGGTGGGGCTGTACGACGCGAAAATTAGCATAAACCATTGTCCAGCTCCTTCGAATATTCCGCTTGGGCTTCCTCGCGATTCTGGCGCTCATGGTCTTACTTTGTCGTGCCCTGCGCAGGTGCCTTCGTGTTCCACACTCTCTTCCGACTCAATCAGCTCCCCTTTGTCTTCCGCATTTAAACACAATCTCGTAACATTACTTTGTTGCTCCTTACGCCCTCAGATTACACGCTGCAACGTAACATTCTTGTCGTCGGCAAATAACAAAATATACCAGCAAACCCCAAAAATAATTTGCCTGGTTTCTCACCCGTAAAAATTAATCGAAGTCGCTGATAAATCCCGAACATCAAATAATCTTCAAAAATCAACTACCTCGACATTTCAAAATAAAAACTCTCACAATTTCACCAAAATATTCCTCTTTTTTTCCTTTTTTCCCATCCATCGACTCCAAAAAAAAATGCAGAAACAAAAATTATTAACCGGCCAATGAAAAAAAAAAAATTAATAAACATATTTGCAATAAAAATAATTGAACCGCAGGAAACTAGATAAGCAAAATAAATAAATAATAAGCATGAATAAATTTTGGCTCGTGTGACCGATGCAAAATGTTGGGGATTTTCGCGGAAAACGGGTTGACGTAAATTATCATCGAGGAGAGAGTGTCGCATGGATACTGGGAAATAAATGGGCGCACGGGTTTTTCCGGAGGAAGGAGAGGATGGAAGATACGCTGGGCCTAAGGGTTTGCGATGGTAACTCGCACGCCGAAGGCGGGAAAGAGTCCGGGAGGTCCGACATCGGCGATGACTCGGTTCTTCTCACGTCCCGCTCGCTGTCCACGACGGCTGTAAGAACAACAGTGGAGCTAACGCACTCCCGTTGTCTTCCTCTGCGCCTCCTGTGTCATTGACGAGCCTCGGAAACGGCAACACGTGTCGTACAAGCGTCGAGTGACTGTTGCCGGTGAAAAACCCGAGGCAACGTAGCCGCAGTCGGTCGCACACACTCCCCCGCTTTCTTCGCACGAGGACACCACCAAGCTGCACGTGCGCTCACAATCGTGCACGACTCCGCGAGATCGAGCGAACAATTGCCGAGAAATTCAACTGTCAACCTCGTTTATCATCGGAAATAAAAGCTTCGGAAGCTAATTAAATGTTTCGGACGATCCAGCGAAAAACGCTGCAATGTAAAATGGCCTCTATAGCGAAATTCCCTATTTTCATGAAACGCTATCGTGAATATCAAGCTCAAGAGCTTGGGACGAGGTTCAGCTGAATTTTATTAGCCATCGAGAATTTACAAAGTGAAAATATGATTTTCAATGTCCCGTTTCTTATAACAAATGCTTTTATGGTAAATCATTGATCCTGGATTCTCAAAAAAAATGTAATAAATAATGCAACGAGAAGAATCCAGTGTCCATAATATACCGTTGTTTATTGAAATAAAATGGTACTTTAAGAACGAATATTTACGTATATCTAAAAAATGTTTGTCACAATTTCAACTCTTCAACCCTTAAGAAGAGTTTCTGACTCCTCCTGTGTTGACCCTTAATTGATATTTCCATGCTCATCAAGATAAAAACACATTTTAATAATTCATCAAATCGAGTGAAATGGAGGAAAAAAAATGTCATAAAAATTGGAATTTTCAAGAATCGGATGAAACGAAGTAAGAAACAGTCATAAATCATGCATCAAAAGCTGTTGACCTCTAAAGTGGACAGCGGCGGTGCAGTAAATAGCGTTCAGATTAATCTCGTCAGCGTGTAAGGCAAGGTAACATCGTTAATTTCATTCTCTTCGTGTGTTCGGCGACGTTGAAGAGCTGCGACGTCTCCTGATTGCCGAGGGAGAGAGACGGAGATTGCAATCGTATACGACGTGGCGAAGTGAAGCATAACTCAAGGTCATAGAGGTTACCGAGCTATCTATGCTCGAGGCACATGTATAATAACCGTATACGGGCTAATGTAATGTGCACACCGTAATGTCGGAAGCGATAGGACGCGAGCATCTCGAAACAACGAATTTCCATGTAGAGCAGATTTAGCTGTTAAGTATATGACGCGGAGAGTCTGCCATTCCGGTCACGCGATTCCCTTTGCATGAGGATCCGAGGGGCGATCCCATTAGAGAACCTCGCGCAGCTCTATAACAAAACTCGACCGTTTTTCTCGAGACACTTGAATGGCTATTTACCGTGTCTCAAAGTTAAGGGCAAGCTAAACAAGTGTGCGGCTACGAGTGAGACTGACACAGGTTATTCCGCTCGATGTATTTACGAGGAATGAAGTCTCACGCGAGATTCTCTCGCCGCTGTCGCGGATTATTACTATAGCTTGCTTCTATTATGTTAGGAGAACGAATCTACCACAAAAAAGCGAAGTAAAGTGACTTAAGCGAACGAATCTACCGCAAAAATGCGAAGTAAAGTGACTTAAGCGAACGAATCTACCGCAAAAAAACGAAGTAAAGTGACGTAGGCAACCTCGAAATCGTTGCCAATGATGGAACATATTTCAAATGTGTTTGTACCAAATAATACGAAAGACGGAAAATTAATTTTAGTATTTTAATTGTGTTAATTACGTAAAAACTTCGCGCTGCTTCACAACGAAAGTCAATCGTTTTTTCTCGGGACACTCGAATGGCTATTTACCGTGTCTGAAACCTTTCAAAGCGATTTTGCCATCGATTTCGTTCAAAATAGTGAATCGATCTCAAGTCGCTTTGAGTCTTTCCAACATTTTTCGTCTTAACTCATCCCAAAAACAGCACTTTTCGTTAAACATCACCTCATCATTCCAACTTGCCGCAATTATATTCCCGCAGGTAATAAAAAAAAACGTATTACGTGATATAAAGCTAAAAACCTCAACGAAAACCTTGAAATCCTAGGTTTTTATCGCACAATTTCCTATACAATCAAGATCCCAGCAACAGCCTTAATTACCACCTGATACGATAATCCCTATGTAGCATATGTATAATTACCGAGCGGACGTTAATTGCGGCAAAAAAAAAACGTGCCTCGCAGTAAGTCAAAGAAACGTATAGATAACTGACCACGTGCTTATCCGGATGAGCGGCATTGCGGCTCGTCGTCGTTGGGTCTCCGCTCTTCCTCTTCTTCACCAACTACGAAACTCGCGCTCAGCCACCGGCAAAATCGTGTATCGGCCCGAAGCTTCTTCGCACTCGAGGTGTGAACGATGCACGGGTAATATGCGACGAATGCCGGGATGCCCGAAAAGCGACAATTTACAAATCACGTCCGGTCACCGCTGTGCTCGGTCACCGACTGCGAGGCTGTGCGGCCGCCGCGCGCCACGAGCGCAACATGCGCGCGTGAGAAGAGAACCCGTGCGTGTAAAACGCCGCCGCTAAAAACGCGCGTAAGGAGTTTCGCCGGTTCACTTGCGTACTGGCGATCGGGCTTCCTACTGTCCGTATGTTAATCACAGTACCGTTCGCTCTCCGTGCGCTCTTCGGTGCGGATTGAAAGTCGGCGAAAAATATGGCGCGGAGTTCGAGGGAACGACGAGCGATGGCGTGTGTCCATCGCTAATCGCTTCCGCAGGGCTTACTCTAAACCTCGTGAACCGCCACGGGTCAGTCGAAATCCCCGAGTCCACATGAAGAAGGCGTATAACTTTCAAGTTTAGGGGGGGGGGGAATAGCTACTAACCGAGGCGGCTTAGAATCCGCTAATTGATCTCATGCCGCGCGGCGTGAACCCATTTTTTTCGGGGGGACTTTGTTCTCGCCGGTTTGGAAAAAGAGCCGAGCGCGCAGGTATAATTCCCGGCGAACGAATTCTCGTCTTTTGTCTAACTACGCTGGGAGTAACATCGAAGAGAAAGGGAGAAAATATATCAGTGCTGGAAGTAATCGCTGCGTTGGACGATTTTCATCGTTACACTGTGGGACTGCAGAAATGTGATGGGACGTTCGTACTAATTGAAAGAAAAAGCAACGGCAGTGAAGACACGATACCCAGCGAAACGCGGCCTCGTGTTAACTGCTTCGGACGTTAGCGAACCTTAGTTTTACATTTTTTAAAACCATAATTGCACGTAAATAAATAGATAAAAATAGTGTCCCGGAAAATGTGATGGGACGTGCGTCCCAATTAACAGAGGAACTGCGTTACATTAGCAAAAACGCAATAACACTTAAAAATTAGCGCATGATTTCGGAAATGTGATCGAAAATTTGTACCAATTTTTCAAAAAATCATAGTTACACTTAAAAAAAAACACATAAATTAGCCCAATGTTCGCAAGTATATAATGAAATGCTCCCAGTAAACGTATTACACATTAGCAATCCTCAGTTCCAGAAAAAAAAAATCCCACAATTACAGTTACAACAAAAAACTTTAAAAAAAAAACATTACAACGTCTGAAAAATGTCATACATTCCTGCGAACTAAAAGAAACTCCTAACTTAGCTCAAAAACCGAACACATAACCACAAGTGTGTTCGAGCGGCTGTGGAAATGTGACGGAAACTCACCGAGTAAGTCGATGGCGCATGTTGATGCGGAAGAAGCCTCCTGTCCCGGCGTTCCCGCCCGGACGTCAGGAATCCTTTGAAAACTCCCGGAAACTCGAACTCGGCGACGAAAACAGAGTCTTTCGTAACGCGGTTGCCGAATGATAACCGATATTCGGTGATTTACGAGCTACGTAACAACAACACGATCGTCCCGCTGTGTTTACGATAGTTCGAGTTGTGCCCAAACTATCGAAAGGATAAAGTGAATGTCATACGTGTACGTGCATATATATGTATACAAATATATATATATATAACAGTGTTATGTATAAGAGAGAAGTGTGCGCTGTACCGGCGTCGAGAACTCGCGAGTAACTGAGCGCAGGATGCTCGGGGCGTCGAGAGTGAAGCGACCCCCGATGGATACTGCGGCGAGGTGGCGACTCGGCGGCAGAGGACAGAGCAGCAGCAGCAGCAGCAACAGCCACCACCGCGACCCAAGGGCCGCCGAGAGCGGCTCTCCGCTTCTCCTCTCGCTCCGTCCATCGCTCGTGTCCTCTCTTTCTCGGGGTATACAAGGGAGAAGAGTGACTAACGAAGAGACGATATCTCGAAGAGGGAGAAGGAAGGAAGAAAGGAAGGCACGGGGTAGAAGAGAGAGAGAGAGGAGGGGAGGGAGGGAAGATGAGGACGTGGAGGTGGCGGTGGGACCGTGGTGTACCATTCGAAGAAACGAGAGGGGATTCCTCACTCATTCATAGTGGTACACGCCCCCGCGGACCCACGACCACCAGTCGTGAGTACGAGCGGCGAAGAGTCGCCGCTCCCGGTCCTCGACATCAATCTCTGCACATTTCGCTGCTTCTACTGATTCTGCTTCAATGTTTTCTTCAATTTCTTCTTTATCTTCTTCTTCAATTTCTTTTTCGTCTTCTTCATCTTCTTCACCGTCATCTTTATCTTCATCTTCTTATTTGTTTCTATCCTCTCGTTACCTCATCTTCTTACCTATTTTTGAATCCCTCCTCGGTACTTGGTGTATGTACGTTCGCCTCCAAGTTTCTCTGTTAATCGTCTTTCTTCTTCTCGTCCCAAAGCTCTAGGCAAATAAATACTCCGAGACTAAGTAGGAGTTAGCTGCTTCTGGGCAGGATAAATCCGACGGATAAGACTTTTCGAGATACCTTGTATACAGAACTTATTTAATCTGTAGCAGATGAAACTATCCTGACGGGCGATGTGGCTTCTTTCTTCAGGGAATTTTAAATAACCCGGGCACCATCTTATTCAATGTTTCTATTCACATTTTTTTTTAATTACCGTTATACGAAGCTTATCAAATCTTAATAAATCAAAATGTTATACGTAACTGGTGTGATTACAGCATCGTGATTACACGTAGTCTCAATTACATCCCGTAATTAAGTGCAATATATACATATTAATTAGGGCAATTTTTATAAAATGTCATTTTTTAAAAATACTTTGCGAATTAAATTGTTACAATAAAATCAATCAACAGATTTAACTGAAAAACAATTTTTTTTAATGCCATTTTCTTGACGTCATTTATGGGGCATTATTTTCTATCTTAACTAATGACGAAAAAAATATTATATTGATTAAATACATTGTGTTATAATGATAGTGATTAAGTATTAACAAATTTAGGCCATTTGCTGTAATGTTTATCCTATATTCTGGACTCGATGGGACAAATTAATGGTTTTAGTCTCGTTGAATAATAATGGTGTTCTGTATTTTCACAAAGCGCTATATGATTTGGAGCATTGTACAGTAATTTCAACAGCTAAACAGGGATAAATCGTTGCGGTTAAAATCGATGGATTAACTCGAGTTATCCGTTCCGACGCGGAACAACTATCCGAATAATCCAAATATCTCTCCGAGCAACAGAAGAAATGCGATTACAATCGTTCGCCTCTCTCGAGCCTCTGTTTATTAAGCTTTTCACGCAGTTTACCCTCCCCCATTCGTGGTTATCAATTATTTCATGTATTCGCACTACGTGAATACAAAGTACATTGCATTTCAAGTGGAACACTTGATTTCAGTGGATTTATTTCAAATTTCAAATGACGTTTCAAAGATTATCGTTTTTTGAATTACAATAATAAAATTCATATAAAATTATTGATTTGCCACTTTTATGTGTGTGTGTTTTTTTTTTTGTATTTGCATATTTCGAATTCAAAGCAAATTAATATTGCAATAATAATGTGTATCAAAAAGTCTTTTTTTTTTTTTATTTTTTTATTGTTTAAATTAAGAAAATAAATTACACGAAAATCAATATTTAAAGCCCGACAAAAATCGCAAAAGGAAATTACTCTAATCATAATGAGACCGCAATACAAAATAGTATTTCATTCGCGATTCATTCATTCGTTCTCTCATTCAACAGAAGCACCGGGAGTTGGGTCACTCGATCTCAGGAGCTCTTGGCGGCGGATGTGGAGCTCGGCACGTGCCCGAGTTGCTCGATCACCGCCCGTCGGGCAAACCGAGAGGAAACGTCGAGGCGGAACACGTTCGGAACACGAGCAGCGGTACCAGAAGCTCGCCTAGGCCGTGACGAGTGAGACAACGGCAAAGCAACGACATTTAGGACAACATCCTATGCCTGGAACGATGCGATGTTGACGATGCGAGCGAACGGCCAGGATGCCACAGCCGATAGTACAAACCGTTTGCGAAACTTCCCTGTTGACGGTGTATTTTAAGCGTTCCAACAAAACACGTTACAATGGAACACGGGGCAAAATGAAACACTGCAAAAAATTTTTTTAAACCGCGTTTCCAAAACTCATTTCAAGCACATCAATCAAAATACGCGTTTTTTTTAGCAATTTCAATATTAGAGCAATAAAATAACCAAAAAATGGGCAAAATGACTTTTCTAAAAAATTCCCTTTCTGCAATAAAATTCAAGGTAAAAAAAAACAGTAACTTCAAAAAATATTAACTTCAACAAATCCGCCCTATCTTATTTTACCTTATATTAATTTTCTATTAGCAAAATTCGCACGTTTAAAAATAGTTTTCGTCTTCATTAAGCAAAAAATCAATTGCAATTAAAATCAAATGAATTCTGATGAAATTCATTAGCACGTACTTAAAAAATCATACATTTTCTTACAATTTAAGGGTTTCACTTAGCCTAAGAATTTTGATTTTTAGTAAAAAGGATACTTTTGATATTACAATGGAGTCAATTTTCGCTTATTTTATTTTGCTCCGTCCCATTCTCGCGACACCGAGAGAGAGAGAGAGACCGATTCCAATATATATCTTGGCACTTCTTCCGGAAGAAAGTAATCGCTTATATACAAGCTCACTCGCGCGGACACTCGTCGTCCTACTCTTTCAGGAAGTGACCGCACTATTATCGCGCACATTTATACTATAACTATACCAGAGCCGCGTGTGGCGCGTGTCAATTTTAGCTCAGCGATTAGAGAAATGCCACTGTCGAATCGGTGGTCTCCACCGTGTGCATCGCTTCGTTAAATTAATTAGGTCGTTCGATAATAATGTTCTCTCTGTATACAGCCAACAGCTCGGTCCTCGTCACGTCATAAATTTGATAGCGGAGCCTCCAAAGAGTGTAAGAGGAAGAAGAGAGAGGCCGAGGACACGGACCTCTTCCGACCGGATGCCAGTTCCCTCTTCTCGCGCGATCAAGGGAAGCGCCAGACAAATGAGATATGTCCGAGCGAGCGATGAACGACGACGACGACGACGAAGAAGGCAGCGAGTTACGTCAACTCGCAATTCTCTCGAGATTTTCGCGCTCGATAAGTCGACAAGAAAAGCTCGAGCCTTTGCCACGGAAGAGACTAAGCCATGGCCTCCATTTACAACGTCGACGAGGAAGCCAAAGGTGGAAAACGTCAAAAACTTCCATCGGTGGAGCACGACATTCGATGGGCGAAAAAGTTTCTTCAAAAGCACAGCCCCGAGAGCGGTGACTGTTTGTAAGTCCTTCGGGCAACGTGCTCGATTCGCCGGGAAGAAATGCCCGCTTCGTCACAAACGACGTTTCGTCCACAGGTACGATCATCTCGCGGAGCTGCTCGAAAAAATTCTCACCGAGAGGCCGAAAAACGCCGTTGATATCTTCGAGGACTACAGCAGGAAAATAAAGGACGAGAGATTCAAGAGCACAACTAATTATCTTCACGATCTTTATGTACCCCCGGCGCAATACGAGGAGGCGAAAAAGTTCATGAAACTTTATCAGGTTACCCACGATGAAACGTCACCTTTTCCGACTGACCGGCTGAGCGCGGAAATTACAGCCGGTTTTCCCTAGTTTTTTTCATTTTCGATGCTCCGGTTATTTAGATCATAATTTACACGACACTTTTATTGCTGTTATATTAATTCGTCGAGCTAAAAAAAATTACAAAATTGTTTTGTGGTACATAAATTAATTGATTTAATGTCAATTATTTGGGAATTGTAACTTTTGAGTTTGTTTTTAAACTCACTTTAATGGTCAATTTATTTCTAAAAAGAAAAGTGCAAATTGACGCAACTTTTTATAAGCAATTTTTAAAAATTGATTTTTACCTATTCCAAAATTATAATTGCTCAATAGATTGTCTTTCCGTATAATTCTCAACAAAATCAGTTGCGAAAAATAATAGGACTAATGATTACACGATGAGAATTTAATTCGTCCATTTATAAAAGGCGGTGCTCACTTTTGTGCAGTTATTAATGAATATGATAATGAGCCAATGAGGAGAGTCTGTGATTAAAAGTACAGAAAGTTGCCGAACTTTAATTCAAAATACTTGGTCATTCAAGATATTCATTCTCCCAGGCTCTAACGAATGCGGGAGAGGACGAGGGTGACGATGTGCCGGAAGAGGCGGAAAAAAATGACGATTCCAAGCGCACATCACCGGACATAATGGAAATATTTTTTTATCTGGAGCAGATCGACGTCGCTCTCCCACGCTCTGAAATAGTCGCTCTCAATCTGTCGATACGCAAACTCGTGGCTGATAAACCAATTGAGAACGTGAGGTTGGTATATATTTTTATTTCATAATTAAAAATATCTGATGAAGTCACAAAGAATGAACGAAATGTAAAGAAAAAAGAAAAAAATGTAGCAAAAATTGCTACGTCGTAATTTTTTTTATCTTACCCATGAGTTTAACCTTTTAAATTTTGAAAGTTTAAAAAACAATGTCCAAAAAAATAAATTCAAAAAAATTTCTCAAATTCTTCAAACTCCCTCATTTCAGCAAAGCAATTACATTTATTGCAATTTCATTATAGTCTATCTCTTAATCTGCCACTCGTAACCCACTTTCGTTACAAAAGAGTTTTCTATTTAGATTCTGGGGCAAGATTATCGGAAAGCCAAAAAACTATTACATCGTGGAGACGGAACTTGAGGCGGAGGAACTTCTGGCCCGACGATCAGCGGTACGATCTCGCCTCGTCAAGCTCGCTCTTCATATTCATTTATTCCGAGCGTTTTGTGCCTTTAACTCGAGGTTTCAACTTTCCAGGAGGCAGAGGCTGCTGAGAGAGGCGAAGAAACGCAGGAGGCAGTGAGAGAGCCTAAGGAAAATCCGAAGAAAGTGGAGGAACTAACCGAGGAACCACCTGCTGACGGACCGGAAAAAGACGTCGCTAAAAACGACGAATCGCCGGCTAAATTGCAACTAATATTTCCACCGTTGCCGAAGAGTCTTTGGAAAGCAGCGCCGATCGTGCCTGTCGAAGAAATCGGTACCGGAGTCAACAAAAAAATCTATTACGTGTGCAATTCGCCAGGAATCGACGAATGGATGGAATTACCATTGGTCACGCCACAGCAAATCGTTGCGGCGAGGCAGATCGTTCGTCTGTGCACCGGTGACCCGGAGGCTCGGGTACGCTATGATTTTTCCTCCTTCCCCGCGCGGAAAGCCCACTTTCTCTGATTAATTATCGATAAACCGGGGGATGCGCTCTCGATTTGTAATTTTCTCATGGGCTAATGAGTCTCTCGTGAGCGTTAAAAATTGATAAACGATGAATCACGCTTTCCACTGGCGTTTGTCACGCAGATACACACTTTTCCGCCGTTTCCCGGCACGGAAAAGCATTATCTGCGAGCGCAGATAGCGCGAATAAGCGCCGCCACTCTCGTGTCGCCGATTGGCTTCTTCACGTTCGGCGAGAGCCTCGACGAGGAGGAGGAGGACGAAGCTGACACGGAAATGGCTGGAGAAGAGGACGAGGCTGGTACTGATTTTTGTGGATCGTAGTTTCTCGCATTGCAGGCGGAGAAATGATTTTTTTGTCCGGAAAAGGCAAAGCAAACGCAAAAGCGATTAGCTAACATACGGATACCTTATTTTCTTGAAGTAATAGCAATTTTTTTTTTTTTTTTGCTGGCAGAGCAATTTATTTACTGTAGCGAATGAATGAATTTATTCTGGTAGCAAATAATTTGTTGGATTAGCGAATCGAATGAGATTTGCTTTTTGAAAAATTAACTTTTGCTGTTCTATTGAAATCGTTTTGCGAAAGGCAATATTATTTGTACATCCGTGCGAAATTTTTTCAGGCTCGGGTATGATATCGGAAAATCGGCACTACGAGCCCCTGCCGATGAAGGAATTGATCGAGCCGTCCATGTCAAACTGGTGCCATCACAGTCCTTACATTCTTCAGCAGGGTCGCGTTGTTTGGTGGGACCCGAGGAAGGAAAGCTCGCGTGAAATCGATGTGAGCTTTGTAGAGCAATTAAGAGCGAAATTAGCTGATAATTGTCGAGATATCAGACAGTACTAAACTCAATAGATTTCAGCTGCATGCGACGTTTTTTGGCAATTGCCCAAAAAATTTAATAGGATTTCGTAAAAATCGATGACTTTTCAATTAGAATTTAAATTATACAATAAAGCTATGAATCAATTAAAATGTTGCTAAATTAAAATGGAAATCTCAACAATTTTAGCTGTTTCTTCTTTTAATCAACACAGAAAAGGAATTATTTTTTTTTAAAACGTCTTCTAATATCGCATGAAGTAAATTGTAGAAGTAACTGCAAAGATTACACAACTTCTTCCAATTGTTCGCTGAGAAATTATTCATTTATGTTGGAATAGGATGAGACCGACGTCGATGAAGAGGAGGAGGAGGAGGAGGAGGACGAGGACGAAGAGCGTGAGAATGCCGAGGGTGAGGAGGACGAAGCGACCGAGTTTCAAAAAGAAGTCGGACCACCGTTGCTCACTCCGCTTTCCGAAGACGCGAGTCTGGAGTCAATCGGCCCTTGGACGGCACGAGCCTCTTCGTCGATTAAATCGGACGATGCGGCTATCGCGATTGTGCGCTCAAACATCTGGCCAGGAAGTTTCGCTTTCGCCAGCGGCAAGTGCGTACGGCACATACGGCTCACTTTTCAAAGCCGCATAACGAAGACGAGAATTTTAATTAGAAAAATTCAAAAAATTGCAGATTAAACAAAAAAGGAGCTTGATTAATAAACAAATAAATGTTAAATGATAAAATAACCATTCGCATTTCATATTTGGAAGATTCTTCTGTCATTTCACTATTTTTTGTTTACTCTCTTTGTTTATTAATCAAGCTTCTTTTTTAATTTAAAAAATAACTAAGACGACTATTTGCAAAATTACGTTCAACTATACATTATTTTAAAAAATAACGTCAATTAATGGAAAAAGATATTAAACGCTATTTATAGAATCGACATTAAAAATTTGGTCAAGTTATTTGTTATTGTTTTTTCGAGTACGTACCGCACAAAAGAAATCGGTCGAATTCGCTGATCGCCGTCGGGTTTTAAAAATGAAAGAAATGGTCTGCATTAAAAATTATGTTTGCACGCAGGAAGTTCGCGAACGTGTACATCGGATCGGGTCAGAAGTTCAGCCCTTATAATTACAGTCCACCTGACATGCCGATGATTCAGGAGCAATACAAAATCGGCCCGGAAGTCACGGAGATTCAGGATCCGAGCTTCGAGGAGGAGGAGGCTTATCGCATCGCCCACTTGCCCCCCAGCAAACCTGGACCGCTCGAGCTTGGTGAGAGAATGGCCTGGATTCGATAGCGAGTAACTTGACGTGATGTCCGATACTCGTAATTATTAATGCCATTATGTAGGAGGAGAAGCGGGAGAGCTGACGGATGCAGAGGACAAGGCGGACTACGACGACGACGACGACGACGACGATGATGACGATGACGACGATGATGAAGACTGATAGATAATAGAATTAATTAATATATTCAACGGGCTTTAAAAATAACTCATTTTGATTTCTAAATTTAAAGAATGCTTCACAATAACTTCCGCCCTGTATTTTCTACAAAATAAAAAATAAAAAAAGGCACAATCGCTATACTTTTGGTTGGGTCACCTTGAGTAATTTTATTAAATATTTTTCACTATCAATTTTCAAGTAGAATAGATAATACAACTGTTCGTAAAGATTATTTGTAATGCAAAGCTAATTATCGAGGTTCCGTCTTTTCAAAATTGTTTTCTATTTTAAAAAAGGTCACCTACAATTTTTCTACCGATAATAAAAATGAAACAATATTTTAAAAAAATCCAATCCATGGGTTTCCCTTCGAGATCATTTATTTTAAACAAATAAAAAAATATAGGATATTCGATTTTTTTCAAATTTTCGAATAATTAATTAACTACCTTAGCTATTGTCGATAATGAAGATTCCAGTCTCGAGTTATCATCACCATCACCTAAGCGGAGGCGCCACTAACTGGAAATTGTTGCTTCGCTAACATTTATCATATCACAAACCAAAAATCCTCCTATCAAGGTCGAGTTTTATTATTGCGCTATCATTTTCACATGACTTTTGAAGAATACGAAATGCAACACAGTGCATCTCGAAATTTTTTCAACTGCGCACGCGCAACTCGGTTTGCCGCGCAATTTGCAATCAGGAAATGTTAAGATACACTATCCATTTACAGTCACTAAAAATTCCACATGAAAAAAAGGCGTTAAATGCAAGAATAATACATCTCTTAATTTATTTCAAATTGCAAATGCACACGTGCATTGTAATTGCGTCTGTCATGCACATCTTAAGGATGCACATGTTAACAGAAACGGGAATCTGCGATTGAATTACGAGGAGCCGGCATGAAGCAGCTGTTTTGGAAGATAACAACGACTGAGGGTGGGAGTAGTTCTGTAAATTGAGACGCTGCAGTGACTAGGCGATATCACTTATCATTGATTTAGGAAATCAAGAAGATAAGTGTGATATTGACGACAGCCGTTTGAGTTAAGACCAAGCTTTTCCAGTTTATCGTGTACCGGCTAAACGTCTTTTCAACTATCGTCATGAAGAAAATCGTGATTTTCGGAGGTACCGGCATGACCGGCTCCTGTGCCCTTGAACATGCCGTAAAGAAAGGTGATTTACGTATTAGAAAAAAAAAGGGCAACAATAAAAAATACGCTTAAAATGTGAATGCACCAATAATTGAATAAACAACAACTTTTTGACATTTCTTGAGAAATTTTCATGAGTTAACATTCGATTTTTCATTCGACTATTTTTGTTTAGTGAAATTAGAAAGGTGATCTTTGTTTTTATTGAAATTTCAACTAAACTTGTTTTCAAATTTCAAGGTCAGTCTGGAAATATTACAATTTGATAGAAATAAATGATTATAAAAAATTGTTATGCGTAACTGTTTGTTCACTGGTGATTTTTAATCCTATATACGGTGTAAATGTGTACGACTGTACAAATCTATATATACAGTCAATGACATGTCTAGGTCTGGAGGTCAGGGCATTCGTCAGAGACGAGTCCAAAATTCCTGAACAAATTCGTGGCAAGGTTGAGGCATTCGTAGGCGACGTCACCGACTATGATCGAGTCTCTAAAGCTGTCGCTGGCAGAGACGGAGTCGTGGTTGTTCTTGGCACAAGAAATGACTTGAGTATGCGGCTCACGATACTCGAACAATGTACAATATATTTAACACGATTTGGTCAATGGCGGATACTCTCCTCATTTCAGAACCCACGACTGTTCTCTCCGATGGGACCAAAAATATTCTCAAGGCCATGAAGAGCCACGGAGTTGAGGTCATTTCTGTCTGTTTGTCTGGTAAATATCCAGTTTCGCTCAGAATTTAATTTCTGAAACGTGCGTAAATTATAACACATAATTCTTTTCCTGATTTATTACCTAAACCTATTATTTACTTTTTTATGTGCATTTTCTAGTTGGAATTGCACTTTGAAAATATCTACTTATTTAATTTTCAGATGTAAATGCATATTTCCATGAGAAAAAAAAATATCTGTCGAATTCTCAATTTTCTGATAAATCTCGTATCAACGATAATTAAATTCCAGCAGCTACAAAATCTTCAGTAAAATATAAAAACAATATATTTTGCAGCGTTCCTCTTCTACGAGCCGGAGAAAGTGCCCGCGATATTCAAAGACTTGAACGCCGATCATCAGCGAATGTTCGATGCGGTGAAAGAGAGCGGTCTTAAGTGGATCGCAGTTTTGCCGCCGCACATAGCAGGCACGTTATCATTTACGCGACTATAATCCACAAACTTAAATTGTATTTCGCGATAAAGCAAAGCGATCGTAAATTAAACTTGCAATTTATTCCGCAGATTCGCCGAGTTCGAGCTACACGATCAAGCACGGCGAGGGTCCAGGTCGTGCGATATCCAAGTACGATTTGGGTTCTTTCCTGGTCGATACTCTGGAGAAGCCAGAGAATTACCAAAAATCTTGCGGTATCGCGACCAGCGCCCAGTAATCGTATTTATCGCTCGCTTAGATCGCTACGCACAACAGTCGAAGTAATTCTTGTTTTTTTGTTCATAATTGTATGTATTTTGGGCTATAAATCTTTAACCATATAAGTTTTCGATGAATGTAACGAGGGAAAGTTCCTCGAGGCCGCGAGGGAAATGGGCATCGGCGGTGGGGGCGGACCCGAAAATACTTTCCTATCAATCTTATTATTGCTCGCTCGTAGAACTGGACCGGAGTTCGGTACGACGTTTATGAAGAGATTGAGAGGCGCGCAAACCCTGTAGCCGTTTTTCTGATAAAAGCCCTCCTGGCCTTTAGTGGATAAGTAAATTTTCGTAATTCCCCTCTTTGCCGCGTATTCCTCGGCTCCGCGAAGCAGCTTTGAACCCAAACCCTGCGATCTCCAGGCATTGTCTATTACCACTGGAAAAAAAAATGGATATTAACGTTATTATAAAAGTAGAGGTAAAGAGTTCATTGTCAATCGATTAATTACGATTAACATGCCGAGATGGGGCTGGTTAACAAAAATGAACATTGGTACGATAATTTTTCAAGCATACAAATATTAGTGAACAAATTAATTAGTACATATAGAGTGCAGTGAAAATAGATCTTTTTTTTTTCTCAAAATTCTGATGCTTAATGTTATTGAAGCTGTCCATACTGTAGTTAGCTGTGGAAAATCGACATACCAGAACCAAGGAAACAACTTTGGCATTCGTTGGGGATCAATGACAATTTACAATGTCCAACAACCTTGTCTATGTGCAGTAGAACCAGGCACGTCGGAAACGCTTCGCAGGACTCCTTGAATGATCTCAACCTGTTGAAGTAGATTCCACTGATACATTTTTTTATATTAGTCGAAAAAAAAAACACGCATTTTGCACAGAGGAAAATTTGACAATTCAATTTAATAAAACTTAGGGAAGAAAACTTCTGTCCTATTTATTAAATTAAACCTTGTTTATCAGTCGAACATAGTTAAATCACAATATTCTGATTTCCTATTTAGGAAATTAATTTATTGAAAAAAAAAATTCATTCCATGGTAAAAATAATTCTGACTAAATTTGTCTTTTATTATCTTTGCTTCAGGTTGTTTCTCTTAAAAATTTCACAACCAGTACCTTTTTTTCTACGCATCGAATCAACATTCGTGAGGCCATATAAGGGCACAGTACGAGACCTTTGGCAGTCGAGCTTTCCTATTAGCCGGTGTATTTTCTAAAAAACATACGCACCGTCTAGTTTCACTGGCAGGCCACTCGGCATTGATGACTCTGCAGCATTCCTTAAATAACTCAGGTCGCTCGTGTATTGGCACAACACTGTACGCAGAATTCTTCATTGTGTCCCTACAGAAACATGTACATAGCTCGTCAATTAAAACAAAATTCTGTGAAAGCCCATTGAGCAGGGACGAGACTTACAACGCATTGTTAACACCACGCATAAGGTATCCGAGAGTCATATCCAGTTAGTTATGAGTAAAAGCTCTACAGGGAGTCAGTTTAAAAAATCTTAGTAACACAAAACTCTCCATGCTGATTTGCCAAACATTTGATACACAATCCAATGTGATATCAGCTTGGAAACTTGGAATTCCCCCCAAAAAATCATCCCGATTTGACGATTAATGACAGAAAAATTAACAAATTAACTGCTCACACGAGGTACTCGAGCGACGAACAGAGAAAACGTATTTTTGGAAACTACAAACGTGCTTCGGCGGACGCATTTGATGGAACTGGAGCAGCTGAGCCGAGCATGCTGTCACTCGGTCTGAGAATCCGGGCGTCCTTGACGTCTGCACAGCGCAGAATTTCCACCGAGCGAAAATGCCTCGAGCATTTCTTCAGCATAACAGCAGCCGATCATTCGGCCGCGCGGGAGAAGATACGAAACTCACGAAATTCCCGGAAATGATCGTTGGTAGGTAAAGCATACTTTTTCGCCCCGCGTATTAGAACGATTCTGTAATCATCTGTGATCATTCATATTGAAATAGTGAATGAACGTAAGACGGCGCTGCTCACGAGCACAGCTGACGCTGATCCAACCTCACGATGCGTCGCACTCCTCAGGTTGTACTGTGCCGATCACTTCCGGCATAAAAGCTGCGTTTGTTGTCGCGTCTCCAATATCATTTTTCCGTCAAAGTGGAGTGCAGGGAAATTTTTTCGGTCGCAATATGATGGCAGGCAGAACTCCGGTTCCAGGTAGAGTTACGAACAATACGAAAGTCTAGCTCTTAAGGGGATCGATTGGGAAAAATGTATTTTTGCAATATTGCGTGAGAAAAATTAATCAGTTCGGCGGGGAAATATATTTTTGAAGTTCATTGCTGTAGATTTTTTTTCCATTTTGAAGTTTCTGCGGAGACTGGGACACTTTTTTTAAGGGGAATGACGCTGTTAAAAAAGTTTTTTACTGTTGCTTACGGAAGAACATTTTTTTAATAATTCGCTCTCTTCAGGATGAAGCTGAAGGATTTTTTTGTAAATTCTTTGGGTTTATCTTAAAACGATGGATTTTTTTTTTTTTTTTTTTTTTGTGGTGCGGAGAAGAGTAGAACGCATGAGTTGACGGTACTTAATTTTGTTGTTGTTTTAACGCAGACAATCCGCTGGGATTGTCTTGGCACGACAGTGCCTGGATTCCCATACTCAATCCCAGCAACATAATGGAGTACTTTTCCGAGAGGAGCAATCCATTTTTTGACCGCACTTGCAACAACGAGATTGTCAAGATGCAGCGTCTAAATCCGGATCAACTGACGTGAGAAATTGTAGTAGCGATGGAAGCTGGATTTTGATGAATGGATTTTCGTTACAGAGGCTATTTTATTTGCAGGAATATGACTGGTTTGGAGTACATATTATTGCACGTTCAGGAGCCCATTCTGTACGTTATACGGAAGCAGCATCGATATTCTCCGACACAGGCAACACCGTTGGCGGATTATTACATTATAGCTGGTGTTGTCTATCAGGCTCCGGATCTTGCATCAGTAGTCAATTCTAGACTGGTCGGTTTATACATTTTTTAAATATTATAGTGATTTTTATCAAAGGCACAATTTAAAGTTAAATCAGAAGTTTTTATTCCAGGCTTCAAATTTGTTGCATTTAAAATGCATAGAATCTAACAAAAATGCAGGCAATATTTTCCTTATGATATAAGGAAGATGAGTGTGCTTCAAAAGTTTTTACTGCAATTAGAAAAAATTAATAAAATTGTAGTAGGGCAATGATTATCTGAAATAATGAGAAAAGAAAATCACGTTACAAAAAATCTGGTAGTTGATTAATTACGATTTTATATGGGATTAGTATGTGCAGATGAGAAACGCAAACTTTTGTTTTTTATCGGGCTGTTGATAAATTAATGATAGCTGTAATATTTTAATTAATTGGAATAGTTGTCCACCGTCCATCACGTGCAATCCGCTTTCGAGGAAGCCAGCGCCTGCTCCAGATACCATCCAAGCAAAGGATACTCTTGGGACTTTAAAAACGGCAAATCTCTTACCGCAAAAAAAGAGGTGCCATCGCGAGAGGAGCCGAGCTCGGTGTTCCAACGGCAGAGAGTCGATATGTTGCTCGCCGAGATCACCCGCAAATTTCCGTTGCCTGTACCAAAACCTGCACAGCCGGTGGCTGAACCTCGTGAGTATAACGAGAAAAAGGATTTTTAACATTCCCCGAAAGATCATTCGAAATTCTGACGCTGGGTTCTCTTTTTGCAGCTGTTGAAATAAAGCAAGAAATAAAGGTGGAAAAAAAAGATATGAAGCCGCCACCGGAACGAAAGCCAAGAGCGAACTGATCAACGTATGTCTATATTTATGTGCTAAATTTTACGACTAATCTTAAACATAATTTTATAAAATGCAAGAATATTCGTGGTAAGACTGTTTGTAATAAAAATAACGGCGGATCCGTTACATTCATAATGCCAATTGATTTAGCTTTTTTGGGCTTTTTAAAAAAATAAGTGAAATGAAAAAAGGTAATATTTACAACAAAAAAAATTGTAGAAATTGTAAAAAAAACAATGAACGCAAAATCATTATTCAGAATGTAAAAAAAGACGCGCGCCAAGCGATTTATTGGTTCCCACGAACTAAAATTGTGGCCAATTTCACTTTGAATACATTTTGAACCTCCAAACTAATTCAACAAAATAAACTTTGAGTATAAAAAGGCTGATTTACACTCGCGAGAGATGATATACGACCGAACTTCATATGGAGATACAAATTCCATCGGTGTCGAGTCCATGGGAAACATTATTCTCCCATCCGGGGACGAATTCATCTCAAATCTACTGCACTTAAAGTGTAAAGTCATTCGCTTGGCGCGGCGGCAGATGCGAAAGGTCTGGAAATTAAAGATAATAAATATTCTCAAGTGACACATCTCACGGTTAATTAATTACTACGATCTTACCGAAACCAGAGACCATATGGATTTTAGGAAACAGAGTTGTAAATGCTTAATAGCGATCACAATACAACGTGTACATTTTTCGATAGCTGCAAAAACGCTTTCTATAAAATTTCACGGTAATATTTATGAAAAAAAAAAAAAAATGAAAAACAAGTATTACAATTCGAATATTTGAGCGAAAATAAGGATTTTTGCAACTATTCAAATATTCACAAGTAATTCAATAACCACTACAGTTCATTATTTTCGAATCATAATCACGAAACAAAGTGTGAACTACATTTTTTGAATTAACGAGGATTTGCAACTCTGGTAGGGAATACCGGAAGTAGACTATTCAGCAACGAACCAGAGAATTTTACGAAGCGGCCGAAGCGCACCGCCAATGAAACCCGATGCTTCACCAGACTTGAAATTTTCGGAAATAGAAGGGCCAGTAATTAAAGAAGAGAAAAAAGTGTGGGAAACGGCGAAAAGAACAGTGAACGTTTCCTCGGGGTCAGAAAATGCCCGACCGATGCATCGATCAATCCAAGCAGATTCCGCGACGGGAAATGCGCCGCATTCCGTTATCCGGAGGATAAAAAGCTTCCTGGCAACAAGCTTTCCGTTTTATTGGATGATCGTTGTAATAGCGGTGCTCGGATTTGCGAGTCTCGTGTTCGGCGTTTTTCTAGGAGCATTCATTTGCTCCACCGGAAATTTTCCCTTTGGGACACAGTCGCGAGTCGGGCAGGTGCTTTATTAAGTCGATACTTAATAAAACACCTGCGCCAATGCGCAAAAGGAATATCTGCGGATGATCGAGGAATTATTTGTAAAGTAACGGACGAGATTCTTCAAGACTTGACACAAAATATATTAAACTTGGAATAATACACCGTGCGTGGCGTTTCGTTCGAGTAGTAGAATGATGCGACGAGATCGCAGCGCCCGATTTTATTCGGAAACTGGCGTTCTCGGCGCAATTCGTCGTGTTTTTTTTTTTTTTCCACCATTTAGTCCCGGTGGCGAGGCGCTATATCGTAATCGTTGCGATTGCAGTCGAATACGACTCTTGTTCACATCGTTCAGGCGTCCGTGCACCGTCGTCTGGCTTGAAGCCGCGTCATAAACAGGCTCATCGGTTTCTCAGCTATTCTGATATGTTGTCTTTCTTCTCCAGTTCGTTGATTCATTCCTTTTCCCTCCCTTAAACGCAACTCTCTGGACCGGGTATGGAGTTTGCGATTATTAATTCCTTCATGAGATTCCGATCGGCCTTGAAGCTTATCGGCTCCCACGACTTTGCGGAGAACGGATTTAACTGCAAAGAGAATTGAGAATTCAAGGCTCTAGTTATATACAATCACGCAGAATTCTCCACCGATAATAATAATTACTATTATCATTTTTACAGCATTAATCCTGTTTCAATTTGAAGTAAATACTATAAATTTGTGTTTTTACTTTGTCATTAATTTCTATTATATCCAATTTATTGAACATTTTTCGGGAATATGGTTATCTTTATTATATGCTTGAATCAAAGGCAAGAAAAATGAAAATACTTACGCTACACCTGTTTGTCTGAAGGCCTTGCTTGTGAATATCGTATGGTGCGAACAGCGTATCCGGTCTGACCGGCAAAAAGAGCTGCGGTTCGCGTTTCATTTTCTCTTGGTCTGTGAAACAGTAACGATTAGTTGACGAGCTTTGAAAATTTTCAAGTCTCCGCTGTCGTACCTTGGGGAGATTGTATAATATCCGGTTGATTATTGAGGGCGTAGTCGGCGACCTGTTTGAGCGTATACTCTACGAAATAAGTGTGATCGCCATGCGTCACGTCGAGCATCGAGTTGTTTCTCGAGTCGGGCGGGCTTATAATCGGTTGTTTCATGTACGGTTCCACGTGAACCGGCGAAGTCGTGCCTCGACGTCGATACATCATCAGCATCACCGAGAGCACAGTTATTCCGAGGACCATGAGACAACCAATGAGCAACAGGATCAACGGCACCACGTTTAATCCGCTATCTGTACCAGTTATTAATCGTCAATTGCCCAGCTTTCATTTCAAATGCGTATGGACAAACGATCTTTAAATGTTTGGGTATAATCAGTATTTTCTCTTGTCGATATTTTGATTATCGACCTTATGATGTGAACCCTTGTTCGGTATATTCATATCATATGCCATCCCTTTTATTAATAATTCATGAATATTGCGGGGGATATTTTTGGCGCGTTTTATATTTGCATTGGGATATTTGAGCACGAAATGAATTTGCACTGATACATATAATGCTTACTCCATTCGTACCGCATTTTTTTGACCCAGGTTATTTTTGCACTGAGACTTTATGAATATCGGATTATTCCTGCGGAGATATTTTGATCCGGAATGGATGTGCATTGAAAAGTTTCCTTCGGTTATTTCACCGTCGGTTTTGATTCTCCGGGATCGATTAACGTGAATCAAAACTAGTTGTTTTTATTTACATATTACTTATCAATTACTGTTTGAGTCTCGTAACCACTTATTGAAAATTGGAATACGTATTATAAATTTTATGAATAATATGTGCATAAAAAACTGCACATGTGTATTAATTTAAGGGAGTATTTTTTTTCAATAGCGTGTTTTTTTTTTTTTCAGGATATGGGTGGTCGAAATTTTTCATTAAAGAAAAATACTTACCAGGCGGTTTGCCAGAATCTCTGAGGGTGATGTCCTCGAGGCGCGAGATTTCGCTTTTTCCCTTTGCGTTGACGGCGTACGCTGTTAAATAAAAGTGCGTTGCGGGAAGAAGCTCGCTAACCGGCACCCGAAATAATGGCGCATCGGGAGTGACGCTCGAGATGTTGACTCTCAAGCTGTTCGTCCGGAATTCGTAAGCCTCGAGTCGAAACTCCTGCTTGAGACCGCCATCGTAACCAGCCGCGCACTCGACTTCGAGTATCTCCGAGCTGAGGTTGAGGGCCGCCTTGATAGTGCAGTTGTTGAGAGGGCTCGGCTTGACTAATTGGCAAATGGAAAAAATCTCGTTAACTCGAAATTTTCGTTTCCCTTCGATATCCACTTTTGTATACATTATATCGAGAATCGAAGCGACTAAAATAGGCTGACGAACGCCCAGTATATTATTAAAAAGTTGTAAAACAATAATGACTCAAGTGCACGAGCATAATTACTATACGAACATAATCGTCAATCGTAAAAAAATATCCAACTTATTAAGAGAAAACGCTGCTGAAATGTTAAATCACTTCCTCCTAATATTATTTATTATTACTATTCAATGTCGTTAATAAAAGAGAGCGTTACGGATAATATGATTGTCCGGAATATCCAAAAATCCTAAGGGTAATCAATTATTTACTGGCAATCAAGAGATAAAGAATGTCGTAATTAATTTGCCCAATTAATTCCGCTTAGATTATATTACGGAGAAAATCCAATAAAATCGGCTGACGAACGACGGTAATTTATCATTCATTAAAAAGTTGTAAAACATTACTGGGTTAAGTGCAGCATGAGCATAATGTTGACTATGCGACGATTACCACCGATCGTAACGAATATTGAATTTTTTCAGGGTTCGCTCTTAACGGAAACGCAACTGGAATGTTAAATAATATTTGCTACAAATATTATTTACCGCTACTTCTACAATTACGTTAATAGTTGAGCGACGTGCAAGATGATTGTCCAGAATTGTTAGAATCCCGAGGGAAATCAATTGTCTAGTGACAATCAAAACGAAGAGAATCAGTTGAATAATTCACCTGCTGGAATGACTGTATAGACGCAGGGAGCTTCCTGCTTTCCAATGGAGTTTCTTCCCCAACAAGTGAGCGCCCCATAGTCACGCTCGTTAACTGGAGTGTAAATGAATTCGCTGGTCGTTCCGTTGTTGCCATCGAATTTCGCCGGCGCAATCTCAAAGTTTTCCCCGCTATTGTTGAATTCCCAGAAGAAATCGACTTCACTGGGGTCGGCCTCGACCTCACATCGAACCTTGACAGATTCATCAAGGGAGGCACCGATTATCGTGACTTCCTTCGTTTTGCAAACGGGTGAAACTAAATCCGACAAAGAGAGAGTGCGTGGGCGTATGTGTAAACATTGGCTTGTCGAAGGATCGATAGCTATCAACCTAATTGAGGCCTTCATTGTAATGAAGCGGCCATTCAATCTAGCGGATCGATAAATAACGGATTGAAATACTCACACTTAACTCGTAGATTCACCACGAGGCTCGGGGTTTCGCCGCAGTCGTTGCTCGCTACGCAAGTGTAATTACCCCCATTGTCGCGTTTTATCTTCTGAAGAACGAGACTCTGGGTGCTCATTATCACTCCGGACGTTCTGTTGTGCGTCAGTATTTGTCCCTGTAGAGTTACGATAAGAACGGTGGATTTATACTTGTTATCTCCTCACAGCCAACCCATCAACCCTTCAACAGTCGCACCGAGAAAGCAATTTTGCTGTTTGCAGTGATTAAATCAATTAATTACTTCTACATTCATATTTATGCTTTCTTTTTTGAAATTACATTGATAGAAAAATGTATTTCGTACGGTAAAAATTGCACACTTATTTATTTATGCGATACAATAATAGAAATAATAATATTTTTTACGCATGAAGCTATAATCTTCGCGGTGACTGTTAAAACGTTACAGTATTTAACAAAAAAAATACACTCACGTTGTGTCGCCACGTTATCTTCAAATGCGGAGGATTAGCCACGACTTTGCATTCAAAATAAACATCATCGCCCTCCTTGATATTTTCAGCGATCAAAGTGCTTCCTAGTTGTAGTTCTACCTTGGGCGGAACTGCGAAAAGCAATTTCTGTTATTTTTCTTTCCTCATATAAGAATTTTTTCTTGTGGAAAAAGGAATTTTCCAGTTTTTCAGATGAGTTTACACAAAATATTGTAGATTGGTCGCATTTGTGTAAGTTTACGAAAGAAATTGAACCATTTTTTTAGATCGTATTAAACCGAATTTTAAAAAAATCTATGTTCTCTAGCGGCTGAATTTTCAAAACTAATGTGCTAAATTGTTCTTAACGAGCAAAGTAATGAAAAAAAAGGACGTGCTCATTATTTTCAAGTTTTTTTTTCCCTTGAGGAAGTCAAAATCAATCAACACACTTCCTCGCAGAAATAGCTCCGTGAGGAGCAAAAAATAATGAGGAAGCAATTTGCAATGTTCTACTTCGCAGGCTTGCTTACTTTACTCTCCGACGGCAATATTCCAATATTCCACGAGCTCGAGAGCCGATAATTTGAAAATCAGATACTCACAAATGACATTGAGTTTGAAGAGATCTTCTCGAGTGGTTTTGCCAATCGCAGCGTTCTCTCCTCGACACTTAACAGTCTTGCCATTGTACTCGTCAGTCGGTGAGAATTCGAGGTAGCTCAGAGAGACCGTGGAATTGCCACCGTCTCTGATTCTGCCATGGAGAAAAGGTTTGTCATCGAGAAGCCACGTAACGACCGCGCGAGGATGCGAGCCGACGACTTCGCAGTAGAGCTTGTACGTTTTGTTGACTTCAAGAACGCTCGGTTTGTTGAGGATGACAACGCTCTCCGGTTCCACTGAAATGCCAGAGTATCGTCGCTCGGTTAAATGCCAATAGCTACAAATAACCGCACACGGCACACATATCAATTATACTGACGATAGACATTGAGCCTGATTGATTTTTCCACGGGTGCGAGATTCTCGTTTGCGGCTTGGCATTTGTACGTTGTATTGAGGTGCTCTCTTCTCAGTACCGGAACGCTTAATTTGCTCACAACGATGCTTGGCTCAACGTACTCAATGCCTTTCACCTCTCTGCCATTAACGAACCACGTGATTATCGGCGGTGGTTTTCCTGATGATTTAGTTATTAAAAAATGTATTACCAAATGATTATCGAGCCAATTATCACCGGTATTCCAAAATAACGAAGAGGTCGAACTCACCGCCTCTGGCTTCGCAGGATAAGCTGAATTCGGCACCAATTAAATACGGACCGACTTCCGTCCCGTGAATCTCTCGTCCTGAACTGTCGTACATGAGAAGTTCATGCGGTGGATCTGTTGTAGACCACAGAATAACAGACGTTGTCTCAATTTACAGATGGCATTTAATTTGCTTTATTGAATATTCACAATTATCTGTGATTTATAAATGGAGAGAGATTTTCTGGCACTGGAGCATTGCTAAATATGTGCTGAAAAAAAAGGGCAAGAAACAAGAAAAATATACAAAACAAGCATGCGTTTCAAAAGATAAGTAACTGTCATAATTAAAATAAAATTGACGTTGATTTAATGAAAATAATAATGGTTTATTCAGTCATGCATGCTAAGAAAATTAAAACAGTGTTTAACAGGTTTACAACACGCGAATACATCGAGCGCAATTCTTAAATGAGTTAAATGAATGTAAATTTGTTCAAGCGCATCGTCAATTAATCTTAATCGAATCAAAATCAAAGGAGTAATCAAGAAAGGTAGTGTCTCTGTTGGATGATAAATTATTTAACGAGAGGAAAACGAGAACAGATTCGTGTCGCAAATGCAACAGAGTAGATTGTACTATTTTTAAGACATTATTGGAGTGACCTGGAAGACTAAATTAAAGGAAAATTCAGAATATTTGTGAACAACAATAGAATTTAAAAAACTCTCGTACTTACAAATCACAGTGAGATTGACTTGGTAATTTCGTGTCGGGGAAAATTTGAAATCAACCCGACACCTGTATGCACCCTCGTCGCTAAGCTGAACCCCCGTGAGAAAAAAAGCGGCGGGCTTTGAGTGTAAATCGAAATGGGCCCGAGGCGCGATCGAGGCGTCCGTCCAGTTTTTGGCCTGATCGAACGATTTGCCACGTATATCGATGCTGCAACGATAAAATAAAGGGAGCTACGTTATGGGACGTCATTATTTCGACACTCACTAAAAACATCATCAACTCATGTTTACACGGTGTGTGTATATACATCTAACTTACTTAAAGTAAAGCTAGACTAGCGGACGTTAAACTGCCGGCGCCAGTGCATTACCAATTTACAGGAATTGAAGCATTTCACTCTAGTAAAATCGGTAATAAATATTTTTTATCGTCCTTGCCGAGTTTTACGGACTAATTGACCGCATTAAAGGTTGATTTCTACTACAAAATGTGCCCGTAACTCCGGAAAAAAAAAAACGCTCACAACGAATTACTAAACCATTAACCGATTTATGGCAAAATCCGAAATGGAACATTTCGTTTTCAACTCGTGTGTAATCTTTCCGGAAACATTAAGTCGATTCCAAAGGTTTAACAGATACCAGTGCGATGTTTTAAAGGGGAAGTGAAAATTGTTTCATTTTTTTTTAAATTGGAATACCGAACATCCAAATGATGGACTTTGAGTGACGAAAAGCACGAATTTATCGGTGTAGATGCGCTAATCGAGTCTAGAAAGTATTGCGAGCTGCAGAGAAAGAGTCATACTTGTAAATCGGCTTTATGGAGTTGTTGCGGAACCAAAAAACCATGGAGAGGGTTCTGTCCGTCGTGGACGGTGTGGTATTGCACGGCAACGCTGCCGTACCGCCGAGGACCGCGCTCACCTCGGTCGTTGATACTGCAAGCATAAAAAAATGTTACAAATTTTTTTGCCAGTAAGATCGCACGATTGGCGTAACGATCCCAATTTCGCGACCGTTCATATTCCGGAACTCGCAGTTTGAACTTATCAATCGAATGATTTTAGCTTCCCGCTGGGTCATAGACAAATGTCGAACAATATCGATTAACCGGATTGAAAATTCAATTCCATTGAGATACCGGCGGGCGTTGAACTAAAATAGAAATAGATCATTGATGTCAGCGAAAATTTGCTTCAGGGAAATTCCCAAAATCAAAGTTTTTATATGAAAAAAAAAGTTGTCTTTTAACAGATAATCAGTGTAAACAATAAATCTGCAATTAATTGTTAGACACAATAATAAAATACCACTCACTCATAGAACAGATCTTGGCCACAATTTTCATCGTAAATATAAATAACAAACTCGATACATCCTCAAAAATAAAAATAAAATAAAAATCTGCCGCGAACATTCGCGTGTCTTCAGGACTATCATCAAAAAAAGAAATCTCCATGAGCTTACGATTCTACCTCACGACCCTTCCTCCCTCTAAACTCACTTTTTTCCCAAGTGACTTTTTTTGCCGACCCTTTTTTTTCGGAAATACGTCCCTCGAGACGTTTTCACGTGAATAAGTAAAAAAATCTGCGAATCCACACGTTTAATTCACCTCGAGTTTGATGCTCATCATTACCATTTGATGATCTCAAAAGGCAATGTACTCGTGTGTTTACATTGAGCGAGTGTGTAACGAATAACCGTCGTGGAATCGTTAAGTGTGCGTGCAGGTGTACACTCACTTGGATCATAGTCTCTCTCCCAGTTCTCGTTAGCGTTAGCGTAAAGTACGACGCCAGCGAGAACGAGATATAAACCGGCGAGAACGGATCTCGCTGCGAATCCGCTTAGTTTGTCAATTGCCATGCCAGCGGCTATAGCGGCAAGGCTGGTTAAGCCGTCGTGCTTCCGGGGCGGGATGTTAACGTCGTCTCGAAGGAGCAACGTTCTTTTTCTTCGCGAGGCCTCCCCCGCCACTAGCAGCACCAGCAGCACATTCCCCCGATGGTATTATCATTCCACGTCGAGCACCCGTAATATCTCCTCTTCTTCATCCGAAGCTCGTGCTAATAAATAAACAAAAAGAAACCAAAAAATTTGTCTTATTCATGAATTTCCACTGTTTGCAATTTCACCCATTAGTGACTAAAGTAAAAAAAAAAAAAAGTATACATCACGTACGAGTAATTGCCGTTGAAACTCGTAGATTTCCGGTATCCGAGGACGTTCACAAAAATGCCATCAGGTGTAAGCTCGTGTGCAGGGAAACCGCAGCTTCTTCTTCATCCGGAGGGTGTTCTAATTACGAAAGCAAAAAAATAAAAATAACGCAATGTCAACACAGCATTCGGGACTAAAAATGTAAATATAGTATGTCGATTAAAAAAACTTCTTCATCCGAAGCTTGCGCTAATCACGAAAAACGAAGAGGATTCTTTGTATGAACGTTTTCCACTGTTTATCATTCAACTTAACATTCGGGACGAAGAATAATAGTCCCGCAATTAAAAAATATCCGCTGCCCGCATTTGCCGTGGAGAACTCGTGGAACTCGCACGTTCACAAAAATTCCACGCGAAGCTTTCGCCAATCACTAGAAAAAAAAACCTTCTTCACTGTTTATCATCGAACTTATCATTTGGGACTAAAAACAATAATCCGGCAATTAAAAAATATCCGCCGCGCGTATTTGCCGTGGAGAACTGGTCGAAATCGCGTATTCACGGTCGCAAAAATCGCATCAGCTCGAGACTCGTGTGCGGGAGGAAACGCACCACGCGAGCGCCGAGAGCTTTCCGAAAGTAAGCGTGTGTTAACCGAGCGACCGACACTTTTCTCTCACCACCGTTTTCTGTGGCAACTAAATCGAGTCTCGCGATCGGATATCATATACAGAGCGACGAGAGACGAGAATTTCTGGACAATAGGCGTAAGTGTCACACAGAGAAAGAGACCGAAAGAGAGCAAGAGAGAGAGGGAGAGGGAAGACAACAGAGTATCGGAACTGTGCACGCGTCGGCCTCTCTTCTTCCCGGCGGCGGCAAACTCGACGCGATCGATTTGCCCGCTCCGCCTCTCTCGATTCTCGTATTGGTAAAAGGAAGAGAAATAAAAAAGAAAAAAACACACACACACAAAATGAAAAAAAAGAAAAAACGACGCACAGTGGCTACGCAAGCTCGGCACATGCGAGAGGTCGGAGAAAGATGGAAATTCGGGAGAAAGCTTTTCGGCACCGCGGTATTCACTCGCGAAATTCACACACGAAGAGAGAGAGAGAGAGAGAGTAAAGCAAAGCAGAAAGAGAAAGAGAGACAGAGAAAGAAGGCGAGTTACGCGAGGCACGTATTACACAATGGGGTGGCGTTTTTTTTATATCCTCGCTATTTCGTTCGTACGTTCGTTCGTTCGTTCGTTCGGCTTGTACGCCCGCTGTCTCGGCACACGAGCGAATCGACCCGCAAGTTGCTACTCTTCTTCTTCGTCTGGTTCGTCGCGCGGCTTGTGACGATGCACAACTCCTGCGGCAGTAGCACCACCACCGCCGTCGCCGCCGCCGCTGCCGCTGCTGCTGCCGCCACCGTAACCTCCCCCCTTTTTCGTTCGCCGCGAACGTGCACAGACGTGTCGTCGTATAACTATAATACGAGAGCGCTTCTACGCTCTTGTTCGTCAATGTCCCTTTATCGGGACGAGGTGTGAGGGACTGGCAAGTCGCTCGACGAGGAGGAGGAGGAGGAGGACCTAGAACGCTAGTCTAATAACGTCTTACACGACGTCGAGACGTCGGGACGTACCTCGCGGGACTACTGTCCAACCCTCGCCGCGAAGCGCAAGCGGCAAATCCGCCGCCTACCATTCTGCGATAGTCGTCGTCGTCATTTTATGCTTATGTGTTGTATATCCTCGGTATATATGTATATGTGTATGCCTGGATGTGTGGATGAATGTTGAACTGCTATAAGATAAACGTACGCTAAAAGTAAAAGCTGTTACAATGTGGACAGTGAAATTGCTGGGCAATGATATGCGCGGAAATGAAGGGCTTTTTCTTTCACTCGAGAAGGAGGTTTTTGGATATTGGGGAATTTTCGGAATATGCAGATGATAATAAAAATTTGACACTTTGGGGGGAGGGTTTGTATATGTACTTATGAAGGATTTATGTACGCTGAAAGTTCGTTTAATCGTGGACCGATGTGTAAAGTGAAAATTGTCAATTATATGCGGAAAATGTTAAAAGGAATTTTTGTTATTAATTTAAATTTGATCGGGAGGGTTTGACATTTTTTTTTTTTTGGAATCCGCTAAAAAAATGTTTGGAGCGTGTTTGAGCAGTTAATAATAAAACTTTTCCATTTTGCTGGGAGGGTTTATATACGCTTATGTATGATTTATGTATATATTGTATGTATATAGATAAACGTATGTTGTATCGGGTGAAAGAACGTTTAACCGTGGACCACTGTCCCGTGAACCGATGTGTACAGTGAAAGCTCTCAAAAGCTCACCGACTTCAATGATATGCAGAAAATACGTGAAGGATTTGTGTGTGTGTGTGTATGTGTTTTTTTAGTTTATGTAAATTTTCAGCAAGAGTTTTGAACATTTTCTGGCAATATCCGAAAACGTTCGGAATATATTTAGGCATTTAATAAGAAAACTTTGCCATTTTGCGGCGAAGCTTTATGTATGCTTATGTATTCCGTGTGTATATATGTACTTTAAATACATATATTGTATATATATATATATGTATAGTTGAATCTTACAGGATTCGCTGAAAGCACATTCTACGGTGGTCCACTGTCCCGGTGAACCGATGTGTACAGTGAAAGCTCCCAAAAGTTCACCAACTCCAATTATGTGCAGAATATGTCTCAAGAATTATTATTTTTTAATCTATGCTAATTTGCTCGAAAGATTTCAACATTTTCTGACAATATACGAAAACGTGCGGAATATATTTAGGCATTTAATAAGAAAACTTTGCCATTTTGCGGCGAAGCTTTATATATGCTTATGTATTCCGTGTGTATATATGTACTTTAAATACATATATTGTATATATATATATATATGTATAGTTGAATCTTACAGGATTCACTGAAAGCACGTTCTACGGTGGTCCACTGTCCCGGTAAACCGATGTGTACAGTGAAAGCTCCCAAAAGTTCACCAACTCCAATTATGTGCAGAATATGTCTCAAGAAATATTATTTTTTAATCTATGCTAATTTGCTCGAAAGATTTCAACATTTTCTGACAATATACGAAAACGTGCGGAATATATTTAGGCATTTAATAAGAAAACTTTGCTATTTTGTGACGGAGATATATAAATGCTTATGTATAACATATGTATATATGTGCTTTATGTTATATACTGTATATATGCATAGATGAATATATATTTTACTAAAAATATGCAATATCTCCTGAAAGCACGTTGAACCGTGGTCCACTGTCCCATTGAACCGACGTATACAGTAAAAGCTCTCAATACTTCCAAACTCTCAAAAGCTCAACCCCGGAAATAACGTGGGAAAAATAGCTCTCGATTTTTTCTTAAATCTGTGAATTAACTTAAATTTCTGTTTTCTGGCAATATTTTTGAAAAAAAATCTTTGCTATTATATGTCCATATATATATACATATTTTATATACATATAAATTTATATAAGTATGTATATACGGATAAATGTTGTACCAGAAGACATACAATATTCGCTGAAAGCACGTTCAACGGTGGTCCACTCTCCGGTGAATCAATGTATACAGTGAAAGCTCTCAAAAGCTCTAAGCTCTCAATAGTTCACCCCCTGCAATAAAGAAATCATCTCCGGATCTTTTTTTAATAAATCTCTATAAGTTACCCAAAAAATTGAGGAATTTTTGTTGACCGATAAACGGCGCAAGTGGATGAAAATAAATGTTTTAACATTTCTATTTTCGGGAGTCCGAGGATTTGACAAAAATCTGAAAATAAATGAAATATTTTGAGTTCAAGGATCGAGACGAGCGCTATAAAACGTGCGCATCTGACGCCATAAACGGAGCATGTGCTGCATATGTCAGCCGATTTGACGTCGGATGCGACCATTTCGCAGTACTTGTCTCTGTCGTTAAATCCAACGCGAGATCCAAAGTTTGGTGTGGGTTAAGTTAATCCGGGACCGGAAATAGGAGTCACAAGTTGTAGAATTATTTTCCAGAGTTTATGTATTAATTTTTTATTTATTCAGTGGTAATTAAATTTTATTGGGATACCTTATCAAGAAATTTTTTAACATACACGTAGATTTATTAAATATAAATAATAACGAGGAAACAATGTGCAAAATTGTACTTTACACTGGATTATTGTGATTTCGATAAGCAGACAAAATCGTGATTTGACTTTAAAACGAAACGTCATGCGTGAGAGTATGTAAATTTATTTCCAATTACACAATTCGCGTCGGATCACTGTTTCATTAAGTAATAATCACTAATTCAGCGGAGTATCGACGTCGCTCATTGTGGCCCACTTTTGTCTACAGATTATTGTGCCATTACCTATAAAACGATTGCTCTATGTCTCTCGACTTTGAATTGTAAAACAACTACATTACAAAAGGTACGAGCATTGAAATTGATTCGTAGAAAGTTTTCTCCTCATTATTGGCGTGATTTGCATAACTACACCCAACACAATACAAGACAGTTTGTATTATAGTAATTAGTATCCTTATACACGAAGTTTTGTTATTGAAAAAAAAAAATTTTTTCAATATATCCGGTTGTAATTTAGTAGATAAGTGAATAAAAAAAAATTACAAAAGTTTTCTCCTCATGTTTGGTGTGATTTGTATGACTACACTCAACACAATACAAAAGACTTTGTATTATAGTAATTTGCATCCTTGTACAAAAAGTTTTAAAATTGAAAAAAAAAAAATGTAAATATCCGACTGTAATTTAGTAGACAAGTGAATTAAAAATGAATTGGTAGACAATTTGGCCTGAATGCAAAGAGTGATTGAAATTTGACGATAATTTAATTTTTCGAAAAAAGACTTAACAAATGCCAATAGTTGGACAATGTGAGCAATTCGCTTTACAATTTTCCATCCGAATATGCGATAATCGTTGATGCGGTAAATTCCAATTTTATGACCTCGAAAAATAAAAAAGCGTCCTAGCGCGACGAAAAAAAAAAAAAAAAAACGAGAAGCTTCGTTTTGTTCCATATATTGCGTTAAATTTGACCGAAGATAAAATTCATTGTAAAAATTTAATAAATCCTTGGAATTTCATTACTCCTGCACATTCCACATTTTAATTACATCGACGCATTCGCGCGTTAAAATTGAAAGAGCGCTTTTTTTTTTTCCAAAACATCCATTTTTCCCACGGATACGATTAAGAAATACGAGCTTAACAATTTTTTATTAATTTCATCCACAAATACCCTTTAAAAAAAAAAATCATATCAACTGTCAACGCTCTCCGCGAATTTAAGGATTAATTACTTTTTTAATTCATCAACTCGATCGATCATCTATTCTTAAAAATAAATAAATTTCCTAAAAATTGGTCAGGACCCTACGAGCCTCGTATCGACGATTATTGGGCGGTCCGACTGTACAGAGATAAGCGATAGTGAGAAGCGAATTGCTTTTCTCCTCTTTTTCATTCTTTAATGAATCTCGTCGGCAATTAGGTCGATCATTGTGTCGCTGTAGAGGACAGGCCGTTAACCAGCTTCAAGGAGAATGGGTGGTTGATGTTTTGGAACGAGAGAAAATTCTTTGGATCTCGGGCTCTCGATATTACGGGAGCAGCGTGTGGTACTCGCGGAGGGGAAGAGGCTCGGGCGTTTCCGTGGTGCGATCGTTAGCCGAGCGAATGAACCACCCCCGTGACACAGAGCGCATACTCTGACACGCCGCGTATATTCGCCTCTGTCTCGTTCCGTCTCCCCATTGTGTCTCTTTCTCTCTGACTGGTATACGACATCTACAGTCGACACTCGCTAACTCAACGCTCCCTGGTGGCGAGTGTCTCCTCTTTTCCCTCGAAGGGGAAGTGGCATTCCCCCCACTCTCATTCCTTTAGCGCTGACCGCTATCGCGTCGACCATAACCTCAAAATAGCCTCAAGATGTTCGGGCTTAAATTTGCAAAGCATATTTCGATTTTTAATCAACGGTGCATTAACGGCTTATAACAATTTCCTTGTAAATAATGTAACTATAATACACCAAAGATTTAATGTAACATTTGCATTGTTGAGTAAAAAATAGTAACATTAGAGTGATCTCCGTGGAAATTGTGTCAACTGGAAATATTATACCATTGGGCAAATGATTTTTTGCGTTAAATCGGGCTCTGGCCGGGCTGTAAAGAGGCCCTGATAGGGCCTTGGCAGGGCCTGGATTCACGCGTGCCGTACATGAGATATAGAAGAGTTATTGTCTTATATGTGCCATTTCTGTTCAGTAAAAATGGTGTAAAATTTTAGATTTTGATAAAAATGTTTGTATTTTCAGCGTGAGTTAGAGGGAACGGACTGTAGGACGATAGCGTGTATACAGGGCGCGCTCAGCTTCTCCCCGCAACGGTCGACGCGCCGCTATGCGCTGTATACGGAAGATAGAAGGAACGTACGCTCGCGAAATCGTCCAACAAGCCACCGACGCCGGCGTATCAACCCCTCCTCCCGACAACTCACCTTATCTTTTTACCCGGCTTGCGCCCCCGATTCCGAGCGAGCCGGCGGCACGTTCGCTGGGACCGTCGGCGTAACTCCGATGCTGGAAACGTCGCTCATGCTTTGTCGGGTATGATAACCCTGGGCTGTGTCGCCTGTTCGCTTTGCCACACCGGCAATCTATAGTCATAGGAAATCGTCCAACTCCGCTTCGACGGATCGCTGCACTCGTCAATTTTAATTGACGAATATATACGCAAAGCCTCCGGGCGTACATCACTACGATGTGTCCGTGCAGATTGCACAAACGTCTGCGGAATCAATAGACCGGCTCTCCGACAGAGCCTATAACGATTAATCCTTTGAAAGCCACTGTTGTCATTTGGGATCGACTTAATCGACGATGCAATTTTCATTTGTACCTCTTTTATCCCTTTTTTTCATCTGGGTATTCCAAAAAAAGGACTTTGAGCGGTTGGTGTGATGCGTTGAAGCGCTCGATTAATATTTCGGCGATCATATGGATCGAGAGGGTTCCATTTGGTCGCAAACCCATTGTGCAGTTTTTTTTTTTTTTCGTGCACTATTATTTTTAAAAAGACTTTTTTTTTTCGCTCGTTTTTTTATGCACTAACATGAGTTTTCGACATCGGATAGTTTAAAGATAATACGAATTTTAGTGCGAAATCTCGAATGTATTTTTGATTTTATGCAATTTGTATTGAATCTTGTATAACAAGTATAGAAATCGAAGTGGAACAGTGCCTAAAATTATCAACCGCGTACAATAGTCGAGGAAGAAAATCGAGAACCGAATGATTTATCTCAGTTAAAATAATTCACACAATGATAATAATTGAAAATTAAGGAACGAACTCCCGCTAATCCACTTACAGCTTTTCACTTGCAGTGGAGAAGCTTATCGATCTCTAATAACATCGAGAGTATTAAATAAATGTTCTATTACTCGGCTCGAGTGGCTTTACGTTTTCCACAAGTTTTTTTTATCACTCTGATTAAAAATTTTCTACTTTTTAATAAAAGAGGGTTTATCGAGGATGGAAAATAATGAGAAAACTATGTGCAAGGCCTGTCTCTGAAGACCTTTTTAAAATTTTACTCTGAGCTTTTTTTTTTGTGGTGAACTATTTAACGTACTTATCGTGTTCCACTTTTGGCAGGGAATCTATATGTCATAAATCCTTAAGAGGTACAAAGAGCTGTTCGATATTAAAAAACCCATAAGTATTTTCGGACAACTGGGGCTTCGATATAACGGAAGTGACCTTTCAGAGGACACCTTTATCATTTTACCTCATGCTTATTATAAACTGACCTACAGGAGACTACGTGCATATAATTTCATTAATATTAGTTTTCGATAGGTCAGTGGGAGTAAAGGGAGTCGCAAAGTCGTGATTGCGATCCAACCAAAAATTTTCGGCTTCATTTATGCATTGGATCTATAGATCTAAATTATTGAAAATCCGTCCATCTATAAAATGCCTTGTCAATGTAATGTGGCCAACTCGGTAAACCTTTGACCCTTTTCGACGTGACTCAATATTCTTTATGCTATTTATTTTTACATATCAAATTACATCTCGATGGCTAGACTTCGCGGGTTAAATATTTATATAATAAATGAAAAAGTGCCAAAAAATCAAGAGTTCTGTCATGTCAAATCTACTTCATGACATACTGTCGTATCGCCGAAATAGAACGTCAATAAAAATGCATAATCTTCGTTTGAAATAAAAAAAAAATCTTTATCGGTTTCTTCGATCCTAAAATAAACATTGTAGCGCATTAGAAAAGGTCAGACTGCTCGAAATTAAATCTAGTGACCCAAAAATGCACAGGTTAATTATTAATGGGAGGAAGAACAATCCGCTATTTGGTACATCAAATTTTCGCGACCTTTTCTAATATTTTTTCACCGAAAAAACCTTTCGCTTTATTTTCATTGCAACGTTAAGCCCTTTTATTGCCAGCGGAGTAGATTAATTTGAAAAAAATGCAATCGATATAAATGAATCGATAGAAGGAAGTGAAAATTCATCGGAAGCCAAAAAAAAAATTCAATTTCAGTGAAGGGAAGTTGATTAATGGGTTCGCCAATTATCTGGCAGAGTTAATTGAGTAGTCAGCGATTACGAGAACAGATTTCGTATCCTGTTAAGTAATTATATTTGAAATAGTGATGTTTACAGCATACAATTGCGGCGTAAATATACAGTATCGAGGAATTCCTCCATAACTTCTCAAACTCAGTGTTACATGATGATTCAGAGCCTCGTCTTTTGCTGTGCAGCTTGTCCCTCTCTCTCTCTCTCTCTCTCACTCTCTCAATTCTTTCTCCCTTAAATCCTATTGTATTATAAGATATTGTTTAATTATTTTTTCATTTAATTACCATTTTACTTAATCCTTTGCTCGCGCGTCTCTCATCTTTTGTAATTTGCATGTAAAAGTCGCGAAGACGAGACAGTACAACGAGTCGCTTGTGCTGTGAGGTCTATACGCATTAATATATATATATACAAATACGTATATGTGTATATATATTCATATTAGTCTCCTATAAAACAATGTGAATTATTTTCTTTTTTTTTTTTGTTAATGTACAGCGAACGCATAACAGTATAGACGGTATTGCGTGTATAAAACACAAACAGTTAAACAGGCGCGCGAGTTTAACTGCGGATTAACGATTAGAATCATAGAACTGTAAATAAATAATGCGGAGGTCGAGTGGTGGGGGGTTTGGAAGGGACGAGGGCCTAAGCCGACGCTTTACGTGTTTTTCTTTTTTTTTTTTTCTTCTGTTTCTCTTTAGGTATGTAAATATATTGTCATTGAGTGTCGGATAATTGTCGTCACGCTGCTAATTCTCAAGCCACCGGTGCATTATTATTTTTCTTTTATATTTTATACACGCTGCTCATCGTATGCCCTTTTCGTTGAGTCTCTTGTTCTCGCGAGGGAAAGCAGCGAAAAAAAAGAACAGAAAGTCTTTCGATCAGCAATCGTCGATTGCTATTCGTGATTATCGATGAAATCAATTTATTTTATTAATCGATCTCGCGTTAGGGGAAAAGCAAATTCGTCGGGATTTATTCTCATAATTAATCATCGGTATTATCGCTCGTCCTATCCTACGCGGTCTATGGCACTTGGTGCAACGCTATAGTCGGAGTTCATGCCTCGTTAACGTGTGGGTCAATTGCTCGTCACATACGCGCGAGTACGTATGTGCTTCATTGGCTCCTTCGTGTTAATGAGACTGCGTTTTGTTTTTATTTCCCTTTTTTTTCTTCTTGGCTTCGTAAAATTAATACTTACATAATTACGACACATAATATTGGTATTAGTGCGTTCACGTTATGATACAGGCATACAAGGCGACACGGGCAATTCTCGTTGACTTTCTCCGCTACATTTTTTTTTCCTTTATTTATTTATTTATCTGTCGCGACTATTTATAGACGCGTAATTGTGTTAATGTACTGTTTGATTAATAGGCTGTGATTAATAACACGAGAAAAAAAAATAATAGGAGGAAATGTAATTTATTCATTTTTTTTAAGGAGGCTTCACGAATTTTTTTTTAGTGATATTTAAATTAAATTTGAGAAAGTTTGTACTAAATGCTAATTGATAATCCTTGTTCTTTTTGTCTTTAATAGGAGATTGGTAAATGTAATATGTTGTTGGTGAATAAACGCACATTTCCATGTAAAATTTTTTCCTCGTGATTAATAATTAGGTGGACGATGCGCAGCGAGTCTCGCTGCTACAAAACGAGATGCGTGAAGTGCGCACATCCTCACGGCCACAGTTGCAAATGCCTAACACTAACGCAAACGAAGATGACGATTCAATTGGCTTAGTAATCATCGTTTCATAATAATAACAGCTACCGATTATAATACAATACCGTAAAATTCTAATTAACTGCAAAAAGTATTGATCTTTCAATTACATCTCACGCTAATTTGTTTTTTAATAAATAAAAAAAAAAACATAATTAATACAATTTTCAATATTTGAACGATATTTTCTTTTTTGCAGTTAATTAAATGTTTACACATAATTTTATAATAATTACAAGCTATTATTATGAACTTATATTGAAAAAAAAAAAAATTAAGTATACTAATTGTACTTTTTTTTTAATTAATGGAAATTTACAACTCCGATTGTGATTCTGAGCGCGTCGGAAGACTCATCGCAAAGCTGCTCGCTGCGCATTGTCGAAAAAACGATATTTATCCTTTCCCCCTTAACAAATATACCTACCGGTTGTATTAAATGTGACAGAGTTGCCTGAATCGCCTTGTGTAAGACACTCTGTATATCGAAATCCTTATCTATATCGACTATTCCGTATAGCTTAGAAATTACGATTTAATCCTAGAAGTTTTACGCTTGTGGATAGTTACAAACAGCGATTCGAGTAGACTCGAGCGAGAGGCGACGTTTTTTGGGTGCGTTATATTGCATTTAGCGCAGCGCTGCGATAACTGAATGATTTCGGTGGTTCGCACGAGCGAGAGATAGTTTTTTTGTCCGGTGAAAATGAAAAATAAAAGCGACGATCGGCAATATAATATAGGCAATATTCGATTTGTTTTTTCAACATTCACCGCACCTCCGCCCATTTCCATGATCCGTAGAGCAATTCGCGATGCTCTTTCAAATGAAATCGTCGCTGAAATTTGTCCCGCTTAATAAATAGGCCATTTAAAAAATAATTTCCGTATCTAGTATTCAACGCTCTCTTCCTCCACATTTTCATGTTTTTCCTCTCCTCTTCGTTTCGTTAATTTTTCAACCGCAGAATTATTCAATTCCTACATTCGTCGGACTCTGACTTTTCTTGCGGCTAAAGTGCGGAACGATGTGTCTATTTTCAACGCAAACTCGCAGCGAAAATACAGCTTTTATCAGAGCTATTCGATAACGCTCGTAAATCGCTTGTTCCTGGTTTTGTTTTTTTTTTTTCCACTACAATATAATACACGAGTCTCACGAATGCCGCGTGCGATTCATTGGCTTCCAATCGTCGAATTTCTAAAGCATTTCGTTTATTATAATATAATATTTTACATACACACGTTTGTTCACTCAATTCGGAAATCTCTTGTACAGTTATCTAATTGAATAATCATCGGCGGAAGTGTTAATTATCGTTCGGCGAAGTATCTCGCGAGTCGTTGAGCGATATTAGTACGGAAATTCCTGCTTTTTCATTCGTGTCTCATTCGTACCCTCGTTTATATTTCACTTTTTTATTTTTCTCCCTCGTCGAGATGTGAATTTTCACGTAAACGCGAGGCGCGGCTGCTCCCAGGCTTTCTGGCACGTCGCTTCTCATTGATTTTCTATAGTTTGCAGGTCATACACTCCTATTATACATAAATTCGTGTGAAAGTGCATGAGAAGTCGATAAAAATGTAGTTGCGGATTCGCGGGTCTCTATTATTGCTGGAGGAAACGGTTGGTAGTGTATTAGTAGTAATAGTATTAGTATAGTAGTGATGGTAATCGCGAGTACTTCGTGTACTGCGATTACATATACTATAATGTAATCGACGAGCTGCATTAATGTTTCCTCCCAAAGCCACTATACAATTCTTATCGATAACAAAAACGCGGCTACAGAAAAAAAGAAAAAAAAAAAAAAATGGGACATACATTTGTGGACAGTGAGCATCGTAATCAGCGACGAAACATCAAGTCGTTACACAAGTTCACGAGTCACGAAAAAGAAGAGATACAAAACAAAACAAAAAATACACACGCGAAAAGCCAGAGAAATAATAATAATAATAATAATAACAGGATAGAAAAATAAAAATTATAATTGATAATAATATATTTTCTATAATAGAATAATTACTGCGTTTCATATAGAGATACACGTATGTATGACGCATAGGTGTGGGTGTGTGTAATATATATATATATATATATGTGTGTGTGTGTGTTATAATGTATGTATAGTTATGTATATATATATATATTTATATATATGTCATTTTTATGTATAATATAATTAGATGTAGTGGGCTGATAAATATGTACAGAATACGTAGTGGTATCAACTTTTGTGGATGCGTGTGATGCACAATGCGCACTATAAGGTATGCTTATCATTATCGCAAAGGAAAGAGAAAACAACAAATCGCAACCTATGGCAACTATCGTTATAATGGCAAGTATTTTCTATCGAAACAAAAATAATAATGATAATAATAATATTAATAATAAAAATAAAAGAAAAAATTATAAACGGAGTAGCGATTCGGTGCGTAGTCAATGTGGAATGAAGATGTGACAAATTTCATTTTTCTTTTTCTTCCCTCTCATTGTTATTCCGATAAATAAACGAAGTTACTAGCTACAGGCGTATGAACCGACTGATTATTTAAACAATTCATAGTAATCGATAAACGAGTGATAAAATGTACAATTGTGGCGGAACGACCCCTGGCAAATTAGCTCGAGTAGATGGTTCCGAATTTTGACGATTTATTCGCCGGATTTATAAATCGTGGGCTATTTGGCTATGCATTTTTTTTTTGTTTTTTCAAATTGTATTTTGTCGATTATTTATTATTAACTACTGCCACGTTCAATGATAGACGCTGAAGAGCATTTTCCTAAGGATTTTGCCGGGTGTCGATCCAATTACCAAAATCAGAGACGGACACAAAATGAACGAAACATTAAAAAAAAAAAAAAAAAACGTAACAGACTCACATGGTAGTTTTACTAATCCTAATTTCCTAACACATCCAACAACGAGAAACATAAACATTGTAAATGATATACCGCAGCCAAACGCCCGTTATCTTTACATCATGGAAGTGTGTTGTTTTTTCTTTTTTCTTCTATCTTTTATTCTTCTTTTTTTTTTCCTCTCATTTATATAAATTAAGTTCTACGCGAAGCAATCAACTATTACGTTATTGCGTTCACTATTCACCATCTGAGTGATATAGAGTTAAAATGCAGATCATATTCTTTTCTTTTTTCTTCTTCTTCATTTTTCTTTCTCCGAACGGATTTGTATCTGCCGACATGACGACTACCGGAAGATTAACAATGGATGCTGCGGTGCTTAGCACCGCAGTTAATTATTCGATGCAATTGCTTTGTCAGCACGGAAACAACGCGATCGTCGGCTGATAAAAAAAAATTCAATCGTCCTGCATTCGTAAGATCGCTCGAAAAACGATCCATGAACGCTCGTAATTATTATTGGAATTACGATGCAAAAGGTAAACAAAAAAAAAAAAAACTGAAATCAATCTAATTGAAAACTGGACAATCTTTTTTTTTTTACAAGTCGAGTGAGTGCATGTAGTAGTGTGTTTAAAGGAGAAAGAGAGAGAGAGAGAGAAAGAGAGCAAAAGGCAGCGAGAGAGAGAGAGAGAGAGAGTAGTGAGTGCCCTAAGTCATATGTTTAATAAGCCCGGGCGTTCAGTGCTGCAAGAAGGCAATTTCCGAACTTCCTTCGCATTCCCTTACCAAGTGAATATACAAAACTACTACATACATTAATCGTTACGACGTAAGACGTTGTTCTATCAAACAATTATAATTTCAATGCTTTACCTACTTATGTTTATCGTTTTGCTTTAAATCTGCTTTAGAAGAAGTTGGTTTTTGCCTAAAACTAGCGCTAACAGGCGCAATCTACGTCCGAGAAGCTCTTCTCGACACCTCTCGGCACGAAGACACGATTACACTATCGTTATTGGACATTACCTCTAAAGTAATATTAAAAAAAAAAAAAAAAATGGAAAATCGAACTATTGTAAAAACTAGTAAAATTTGTTTTAGTCGTTTATCCATTTTTCAAAAGCTGTTTTTTTCCGTGGACAGTAAATTATATTCGCTTATATTTAGCGTTTCTGTGTGTGTGTTTTTTTTTTTTCTTTTTTTCTTTCACTGGTATACACCGTCGTACATTGATGTAACATGTTATTAAATCAACTTATCTTTAAATATTCATTTATATCGTCTTATTATGCACTTTGCCCGCGGGCATTTTAGGACCATCACATTTTACGACGCAGGAGAGTGTCCACCGAAGGAATTGCGCTTACACACCTTCCCTTTTTCGTTTCCTCCTCTTCTGTTACGTGCGTAATCAATATTTTTCAAAAATTGTTACAACTTCATCTCGCCATTTTCTTCCTCTTCCTCTTCTTCATCAGTGTTCACTTATTTTGATTATTATTTCGAGTATCGCAAGTCCATAATGTTACAATACTCCAAAACGTGTCTCGCTCGCTCGAATGCCTCGTGGTATTCACTCGCGACTGTTTTTTTTTATACTGAGTTGGCTCTACAAACTTGTTTTTTTCTTTCTTTGTAATTATTTTATTTACTCTTCGCAATCGGGAGAACTTTGTGTTCGTAATCTACAGCGCGATCGGTACTATTTTTGTTCAATTTCACGACGAACGATAGTCCTCATTCTCTTGTGACTATTCACTTCGAAGCGCTGTCCTTGAATCGCAGTTGTTCGTTCACACGCTCGCACACACAATTCTCATTCGCTCTCTACTGCTGTTTCACTTTTTCTTCCCTCTCTCGCTCTCTCTCTCTCCCTCTCTTTCCTCCGATTCTCCCATTCGTTTAATTCACACACAATCATTTTAGTTGCTCGCAAAAATTTCGGTTATATTACACGCAATATACATTTTTGACAATGTAGTATGTAGTTTTTTGCGAAAGGGCATTCTTTCCTTCAATGTTTCTTTCCATACTGTATCTCTCGAACGCTCGAGAAGTGTTTCATGAGAGTTGACACAGAAACGATGTCATGTCGATCGATCGTTGTACTCTAACAAAATTAGGGAGTTGCTAGAACAGTTTCAGGAGCCAGAGAATTGCACTGATTAACATTTTTTAACGAAAACTAATATAATGCATTAAAAGATTTGTTCATATACCGCAAACAATCAATTGAATACACAAGAACCGTGTAAAATTAATGTATATTAATTTACTTTTACGATGTGTAAGATTAATATACACTTGAATATATAAGTACTTTTACAGCATATTCTGTATATTGAAATGAATTTAATAAGCGGTTATCGAAAACCTCCCGTGTATTATATCAATTTCGCCAAAATTTCTGATATTGTTATTTGCGTTAACCAACTTATCCGTTGGATTAAGAAATTTTTATGTCGGCACATCTAACGGATATTAATTTTGTGTGTCGGCGTTAATTCTAGCAACTCACTATCCAATTTTGTGTATTTGCGTGAGTGTCTCCGTCAATGTCAGTCAAGAATGATTGTTACAGAGAGTCTATTAAAAAAGAATGTTTGTCCGAGGCGAAAATAGGACGCGCGGTAGATTTAACGACGGAATCGCACAGCAACGGGAGCGAAACTGCATTAAATTGCTTACGAAGATTCCGGTGGCTCAAAAGTGTTCCACTCAAGAATATCGAGGATACAGTTTAGAATTCTCAGTTAAGTTTATCATCCCGTAACGACAAAGAACTCGGTACGGGCAGGGAAGATAAAAACCGGTAGCGCGTATCACGGAAAAAGCGAATGGAACGAAAGAATTAAAATCAAAAGGGATTTTCAAAGTTTTGTTGTAACGAGAAAAATAAAACGATAAATATTTTTCGAAATATCGCTGCCGTTGAAGTAAACCGAGATTCGTATCGAAACGCTGATAAATCTCGTGAATGATAATCGATTAAACCCGGAAATAATGATGAAACGAAACGAAATTAAAGTCGCCAAATGATAATAGGTTTAACCATCTCTACGCAGTGGTAACAACGATAATGACGATGACAATGAAGAATGACCGATAAATGACAATAATAATAAAATAATTACGACCCTAATGACGATGATATAGACATAAAAATTATTATTAATCGTAATAATAATAATGATAATAATAATAATGATGATAATAAAGAAGTCAGCAACAGATTACCGTGTGTTATGTGGGACGGGAGCTGTGGTTGTGTCTGTGTGGTTCGCAAAGCACGGCACTCACGACCCCGAGTCGTTTGATTGTACGGTTTTCGATATTTTCATCTTTTCTTTCGTTTTTTTTTTTTTCGCTTTTTTCGTTTAAGTTTGTTCCTAGTTTACCATGAGTGTATGGGATTCCATTGGAGCGGCACTATCGTACAGAGTATCGGTGTCCTGAGTCGGCTCGCCCTGGAGTTGGCATTGATTGCTCAACGTTCCAGCACCACAGTCACAGAAGAATCTGCAATAACACGAATTTTCGCGATTCAGTACATAACTCGAGATAATACAGAATAATAGCAGCATTTTCTAGTGTCGGACTGTTTAATTTTCAATTCTCGATATATTCGTACCTGTCGTGTCTTATGAATTCCACATCATGTCCAGCGTGACATGTTTTAATGCAGTTAACGCATATCGCGTTTCTGTCGGTTGTGTTGCACGTTTGACAGCGATAAAAATCGTGCATCGGGAACGAAGTGTAGGAGGAAATTTTGTACAAACACTGTCCATTTCCCACTGCCTTTTCGATTGCGTCTTGGTTGTTGAATATCTTGTTACCTGAATGCCAGACAAAAATGGAAGGGTTGAGCGGTTTGGAAATATCGTATCGTTGTAGGTTTTCGGAATTTGAAAGCTCGAAGCCCCATGGAAAATGAAGTTTGTTCTAAAATATATCGAATATACACAAGATTTCGGGGCAAATGTTTTTGGGGTTAAAAATTTTACTGCATCTCCATTGACGAGTAATCGTGACTGAAATGAGCTTCGAATTCAATCGCAACTCTATCAGATTGCGAAGTTATAACTGTTTTGTTGAATTCTCGAGAGCTTATATTTCATACTCTTTTTAACGGTGCAATATGGAGATGTAAATCTACCTCTGGTTGTCGGCTGGACGCCACTGGCCAAACATAGTCCGCCGAATCGATTGTTGAAGATTTGATTGAACTCCAACGTGGCGGTCGCGTTGTTTGTTATCTCGACTCCAGCGGCAAGTCCGTCAAAAATACGGTTTCGCCTCAACACTGGATGCGATTGGGTAGATATCAACACTCCGGCCTGAGCGTTTCGGAATATATCGTTTTCCTCTAGAACGCCTGAAAAACGAAAAGCACAAAAGATTCAATTTCAACTTTCGATGCTCGACGGAGGAATAATAATAATAAAGAAATGTCGGTTATTTCAATTTCATAATAATGTCTTGTAGTTTGATTGTCATGAAAAAAGAAGCGGTAAAATATGATTTTTTCAATATTCTGGAGCATGTTGTCCGATATTGAAAAACTTTTATTTTAACAGAAAAAATGGCTAAGGAATTTCATATTTTTTATTATTGGAGAACTATATCGCTATATTGTTTATTGATTAGCTTACCCTTGCCCCCGTTGAAAATACATATTCCACCGTCTCGTCCGTCGAATATTTTGTTTCTTTTCAACGTAGGATTGCTGTCCGTCTTTATCCAAACTCCGGCCATGGCGTTATCGAAAATTTCGTTCTGCTCCAGTAAACCCAGGCCGCTGTTGTAGACGAGGACGCCGCCGTTTTGGCCGCCCCATATTTTATTTCCGCGGATAACCGGATTGCTTCCTGTTCTGTAAGGTGTAAAAGCACAAAAGTGGAGTTTACGTTTCAAGTGAGCCTTGCAATGATAGAAAAAAAAACACCATGTTTACCGCTTTCTAAAACTGCAAATTGCAAATACTTCTCGATGGTAAAAAAATTTGAATAAATAAATAACATGAAATTTAAAAAAAAATTTTAACGCATTTAAGCCTCAATTTAACATGAAAGTCAATAGTCTCAGAGCGTAAACTTCAAAATAAGTATAAAAGTAAATATTTTTCTTACCTTATTTGTACTCCTGAGTAAAGGTGATTGAAAATGTCATTATCTTCTAATTTTCCGTGCCCGTTGTCGTAAAAATAGACACCGACTTGTTTGCCGCTGTGAATACGATTTCTCCTTAAAACCGGCGTGGATCCCGTTGTTATCCAAACGCCGGCGAGTGTATTAGCGTAAACTTCATTCTCCTCGATCAGTCCTTGTCCCTTTTCATGAACGTAAATACCGCCGTGTTGTCCATGATGTATTTTATTGTGTCTAACTATTGGGTCCGAATTCGTTCGTATCTGTATACCAGCCAACGCGTTCCCATAAATATTGTTGTGCTCTATGAGTCCTCTTCCCTCGCCGAATATATAAACGCCACCCTGATGACCATTGTAAATCTCGTTGCGGCGAATCGTCGGATTCGAATTCGACGTTATCCAAACCCCCGCGAAATTGTTCGAGTGTATTTTGTTGTCGATAAATTGACCGAGGCCGTTTTCGTGCACGTAAATTCCGCCTGTCTGCCCGTGGTGAATTTCACAGTGCACGACGGTGGGATTAGCGCCGGCTTTGACCTCGAAACCGGCGATGCGATTGTTGTGAATGTCGTTGGCTTCGAAGTAACCGAGTCCGTTGTCAAACGTAAAAATACCGACGTCTCTGCCGTGATGTATGTGATTCCGTCGCATTATCGGATTCGCGTAATTCTTCACCCAAATACCGGCCAAGGCGTTGCGCGATATCTCGTTATCCTCGTACGTTCCTTGCGCGTAGTCCGTCACGTACAGACCGACGTTTTCGCAATCGGAAATGTCGCAGTTTTTCACAACGGGATTTGCTCCACCTCCGGAAACGCACACGGCCGCTCCCACTGTAAATTCATAGTGATTAACCGTGTCATCGTTACTGCATAAATACGCCGAGTATTCGTACGTAATACAGAAATAAACCACCCCAGATAACATTATTTTGTTGCAGAAGCTCGTGTTACATTTTCAAACGAAAATTCAATGCGACGAGAATTTAATGGTGCCATTAATTTTATTACTATTGTTTTGTCGCGTATAAGAAATTTATTGAGAGTTGGTATAATTGCAAATAAAATTAGTTTTTTAAATCAAATTTAGCAAGATCTGTGAGAAAAAAAAAACAGAATTATAACGTCAAGTAAAATTTGTATTATTCGAAGCAATTTTATTTTGAAGAATTTCTGAAGGAAATTTGAAAGAAAAGAAACATTCCGTGGAATGTATTTTTCTACTGTGCGTATCGTAAATAATGTACTCATATCCGGATAATTATCCGAGAGGCGATCCGGGAATTGCATCTAAAATTACTTACCGACGCTCGAGCTTCGTATGATGCAATGATCGATCGTGGGACTGCAGTTTTCTCCGACCTCGAGGCAGTAATGTTTGTGATGTGGTACCGTGCTCGTGACATCGGGGGTAAATTTTAACGTGAGATGTCCGGCGTAGGCTCGTTTCGCACCCTCGACGAACATGACCGTCGACTCGGTTTCCCGTTCGAGAATAACCGACTCTGCGACGTTACCGGGCGCGGCACCAATGAGCGCAACGTCGCTGTCGATAACGAGAAATTCACCGCGATACGTGCCCGCGTGTAAAAATACCAAATGTTGGGGCGGCACTTCGTTAGTCTGTGAATTACTCCCGCAACAATTGCCCTGACTGTTGGGCGGTGTGCTACTGCTAGTCGGCGAGGAGGCGCTACTGCTTCTGTATTCATCGACGTAATCCAACGCGCCCTGTACCGTATTGAAATATGGCAAATTTCGGCCTTTGAACTTCAAGTCTTGAAAACCCGGTCGTACGTGTACCCCTCTGTACAATTGACGAAAGCTTTCTTTCCAAGGATTCGGATAATCGGAATCGTCCGGCGATACGAACTCGAATTTGCACGCAGCTGGATTGAAAAGCGGCAAATCGTACTCGTACACTTGCTGATACAGAGATTTCCACAATTCCGTGTCGTTCGCTATCGCCTGAAAACGCTTGCAGACCTGCGACACCCGGCACAAATCTTGCTCCATCAGGTAGTTGAATATCGTGAGCAATACTTCGTCCGGTAATTCGTACTGGAGATAGTGTGCTGCTGTGTTTGTATTTGTACCTGTGTATTCAAGTATGCAATCAAACAGTGAACTGATAAACTTATCTAGAAATTCATTTCTGGATAAGTGCAAGGCGTGATATAATTTGTCGTTGTGGAAATGGATCTTCAGGCATTGTAAAACCTGCAGTTAAAATTTCATGCAGCCTGATACAGTTTCCAAATGGCAGGCTATAGAGTCATCAAAACTTTTGTGGATTCAATATTCAGTTGCTTAATGGCTAGGATCATAAAATTTGTTTTAAAGTTTGTGTCAGTTATATAGGAAATATTGAACTGCGTGTATCGAGTGTAATCAAAGTTTAATAAATGCCTGAGAAACAAATAAATACACATCCGAAGCAAGATAACATGTTAATATGTAATGCATCTTTGACTTTTTTATTGTCTTGCGTATTTTGTGTGGCATTTTCTTTTCGCATCATGAACTCTTATGTATCTGCGGTTTGTTATTTCTTCGTGACAACGTCACCAATTTTCATGTGTTATTTTGAGACGTGTCCAAAAACTCCAAAGCCGCTATTCACTCAGCACTGAGACTTTTCATCTCACATTTATGGTCATTTTTACCAGAAAATTGGGCAAAAAAATCGTAGAAAATTACGTACCGTCAGTGGACATGGAACACGTCCGCCTCGGCCGTTTTCTCGCTGGAAGCGAGGAGGTACCGAGAGCGGCGGCGACGCTGCTTCCGCCCGGTGGTGGTAGAGCCGAGCTGGTGCCTGGAGCTGGATCCGGATGCGGAGGGCTCTTCCGTCTCAGGTCATAGGGAGAAGAGTGAGAAGGCGACGGCGAGGGCGAAGGTGCTGCAACCCCTGAGACGCTCGGTGAGGATCCTCTTCCTCCGCTACCACCTCCGCCCCCTCCTCCGCCTCCTCCACCGCCGCCTACTCCAGCAGCTGGAGGAATCTGATTCGATGCTGGGCATGGCAGGTCGCATGGTTCTGCTGAAAAATTGGTAAATTTTCATTACGATCCTCCATCGATGCCCTGCGTAAGCGACCTTCGCACATTGAGCAGCTGTCGAACTGCGTCAATAACAAAATCCCAATAAAGTTTCCCACCTTTCAAAACTGACATATGCAATAACGCTCAACTAAAAAAAAAAAAGACTTTGACTAATATAATTTTGCACCGATCCAATAAAAAACATAAGGCTAAATGTTGCTCCAAAGCCCACGAACCTTCCCTCGAAGAGTTCATCGAAATCGTGACGGCAATGCGACAGAACGCGACCTGTCAAACTCCCGTCACGATAAACAGGACGTAACGAGCCTTTTCCCAATTCGGGAAACTTCATTGCGAGGATACAAAATATTGTTCATGGAGAAAAAAAAATTCGTGGCAAGCGCCGATCGACGTGACGTGACGTCCACGTAAATTAGAGACGCGATTGTTCCGAGTTGCAACAATGTGGCGAACGTCGTTGGTGCGTTTTCGGTTGGCATTTGGGAGTGGAATTTCGGAGAGTTTCGGAACAAACGAGTTCAGCGAAATAACGGAAGGGCACAGAGAGGGAGAGGAGGATCGAGGAGGCAGCTTTGGTAGTGGAGAGATGATTGCGTGTGTGGTTCGGTATTAGTGGCAGTCGCTGAAAGGTGTGCGGACATTGGTCTAGCGATTAAGGGTACAATCGAATTGGTATGCGTGCCTTCCGATTGGGAAACGAATTCGCCTCGATGAAATTTCGGGTCCGCTTGCGTTTTTAGGTCATTCCTGCATATGCGAAAGATGTGCAAGACACGGTAATACGTGGGCAGGAAGAGAAAAGCGAAGATAGAGAGGGAGACCGCGAGAGAGAGAGAGAGAGCGAGACAGAAAGGAGGAGAAGGAGAGACGAAGAGCGAAAGACCAAACGGACGTGTCGCGTTCGTAGCGACGATGCGTAAGGGACAGAGATCGAAATATACAAGGCGAATAAAGGGACAAAGGGAAATGGGGGTGGCTATACTGGCCACGTGAAGTCTAACAAATTACAAGCTAAAAATCCAACGATTCGCTAATGGAGCAGCCCAGGATAGATTATCGGTAGAAGAAGAATGTCCATAATGTATATATGCGATAACTGCATGTGTGTGTCCTGGGAATGTTCGGTAGCATGTGTGAACGAGAGAGAGAGAGAGAGAGAGAGAGAGAGAGAGAGAGAGGTAAAAGAGTAAAAGGCATAGGATCGAACGGTGTATCGAAGAGAGACGGAGAGGGCCGAGCAGGTGAGCAGTGAACCGAGTTCGGGGAGGGGAGTGGGCGAGGGGAGGGGTAAAAATGAGTAGAGAACTTACCCGAGGTAGTTCTCGAGGGCAACGGAATCCTGTTGGCACCTTTTCTCCGTGATCTTCGTACGTAACTCCGGGACGAGGTGAACGACGCACTCGGCATTTTGCACGACTATACGGATCGTTATTGTTCCTTTTATTGTCCGATCGATCGACGAATATTAATAACAAACTTAAACACTAAACAATGGCGACACATCCACCGAGCGCAGCGGCCATCTTCTCGTTGACGGTAGTAAGACTGGCTGCCAGCACTGGCGTACACTCGGGCTCGCTGTGTTACGCGGAGTGGTGGGCCAATCGGATGAATTTAACGCGATTCCCCCCCACCCCCCGGGCCCTCCCCCCGCGGCCCACCGCTGCCGCCGGTGCGGCGGTGCTGCTGCTGCTGCTTTCTCACCGTTCCTCTTTTCCACCCCTTCGAGCAATCTCGACTCTATAGTAGTAGACACGATACACACACCGTTCTCCTCGGTTGTATTGCTCCTCTCTCTGTAGTGTGGGCTGCTACGACACTTGTGTGTGCGCGCCCCAACCCCTTTCACCGCTCGAACGCGAGACGATTATTTCGCCTCTATCTCATTCGCAAATTATTATTTTCGACTCTCTACTACACAGTACGGCTATTCGATCGACAGAAACGATAACTCAATATCCACCGTTGTTACCGATTCAGTATGGAGTTATGGAGACTGCTAAAACGAATGGAGACTTTCTTTGCATTTCCGCTGTTCTCACGTGCCTCGTACTCTCGATCGTTTACGTCGCGAGCCTCTACGTATGGAACTCACCGTATCCCAGGTAATGTTACGATTTTATTGAGTGGATTTTTTGTTGGTCTCTCGAGATTTTTATACTGTCTATACATATATATGTATATGTGTGTGTGTGTGTGTATATATGTGTATGTTTCGTGCCTAATTCCCCGCCGGCCTACGCGATTCAACACTTGCACGATTTTACAACCGATCGTCCATTTTACGCGAGAGACAAACGGAGAGACTCCGAAATATCTTATTATATTTTTCCACTACTACTACGCGACCTCCGTCCCAAGTAGCAGTTTTGTAGTACGCGACTCGACGCGACTCCACACTCGACACTCGCTCCTCTTTTTCCGAACACTCTCGTGCTCCCTTTCTCTCTGCACTCGCACTCGCGGGCTCCTGCCTCTCAGTGGGACACTGGCATACACACACACACGCACACACATATATACACGCACTCACCAGCTCACCACCCTATTCACCCTATTTCAATCCGCGTCCAACGCTCGGCTCTTTAATTATCAGCCACGAACTACGGAATTGGGAATTCACGCCGAGATGGCACACGCAGCTCGGAACTCCACGCTCCTTTTCCATAATCCTCTTCCCTTTCTCCGCGGCCCTCCTTCTCACGATGAGAACGCCCGCCGCGAATAGCAGCAACGAGAGATCCTTCGATGGTGCACGATTACGCGGAAAGTAGAGTGGCAAAAAGCTGGCGGAAAGTCAGCCGCGATCGCAGCGCCGCTCATCAACCCTGCGGCGTTTATCGGCTATTTTTTTTTTTTAGGGTTTTTTGTTTTGCTGTGAGAGACGAAGAGCGCGGGAAAATTTGAAAGTTTATATGTGTTTTCCTTTTTTTTTTCAGGGAACATTCCAGCACCATAAAGAAGAGATTTTTCAGCGTCTTCGTCATGACTCTAGTCTCGCCGGCGTCCTTGTATTTTGGCATGAGCGGCGATGTCTTTCAAAAGGTATTTTTTTTTGGAGATTGAAAGATTATTCTTTTGTAGGCTTCGTTGTAATGAGATTTTTCCGGTTCACAGGCTACCATGTGGGAACTCCTAGGCCTACGATGGTCGGGCTTTATTCAAGCTACTTTTGTATCACTCTTTCTGACGATGGTCCTCTTTTTGGGACCTTTGAGCATGCAGGGAGTGAATGGACTATGGCAATTATACACTGGTTTGTATGCATAGGAATTCATTTTTTTTTAAATGTAATAATAATGGAATCTTTTAGTTATCCAGATAATTAAAAAAATTGTATTGCTGCAATTCAAAACGAAGTATTCAAGTTTATCTATTTATTTATTTATTTATTTATTAAATATTCTGAGGCGATGTCTTTCAGATATACAGTACAATTGCCAAAGGCGTGTATTGTATATGAAAAATAAAATTAATTAAAGTTAATATTGATTTTTAGCATGTAACCAATAAAAGATTTGGTTTCAATTTGATAAATGCTAAATTTCTCGAATTTTACAGAGCCCATGTATTGGGTAGGAAGTGCTCGTACTCTCATTTGGTGGAGGAATCAAGTGGTCGCTCCGCTATCGGAAGAGTGGACTTTTCGGGCGTGTATGCTGCCGTTGCTTTTGCAATGTTTCAGTCCGACCACTGCCATTTTTATATGTCCGTTGTTCTTTGGCGTAGCCCATTTCCATCACGTTGTTGAGCGAACGAGAATGGGAATGCAATTTAAGACGGCCCTCATAATATCATGCAAGTTTTTCTTTAAAAAACAACAAGATAATGAAACAATAATTATAAGAAAAATGTATAAAATTTTAATACGCTTCTTTAGGTTTCCAATTTGCTTATACGACTTTATTTGGAGCATACGCAGCGTTCCTATTTGCGAAAACAGGTAAGACGTTCTTTTAATAAAGAAAACATGCGGAAAGTGACAAAATTCTAAGTGAATTTGAAAATCTGTAAAAATTTCTGTGTATCCAAAAAAATACGGAAGATTCGTTCAATAATTTCTATCAATTCGTTAATAATATTTTGGAATAGTTGTTATACTAAATTGTTGTGGTATCTTTGCAGGTCACTTCGTCGCTCCATTCGCGGCTCATTCTTTTTGCAACCACATGGGCTTTCCAGATTTGTCGGAGGTCATCGACTGCAAAGATCCTCTCAAGAGAGCAGGCTTGCTTTGCTTGTTTGTAATAGGCCTAGTTGCCTGGTGTTTTTTACTGAATCCCTTGACTAATCCGGCCTGGTTCAACAATAACCTTTTTTGGCACAAACATTTTTTATAAATCTCCATGGGATTCGATAGTTCAATTAAAAAGATCACCATAGTGCCTCAAATAATCAATTTCTCTGTTGCTGTCGTACTACTTAGTGTAGTACATACTAGTATAGTAACTGTGATTGCCATTGGGTTAACGCGACGAGCGGTCGGCGTTGAAATCCGCGACTTAATATAAAATTGATATTTAAAAAATATCGCAAAAACGATGAAATTATCAAATCTCAAAGTCACAAAATGATGACAATTTTGGTTTTTAAGCATATACTGATGTACGAATTTTAGATGAACGACTCGAGAAAATATTTCGTGTTGATTTAAATATGTTTACAAAAAGAATTCTCGAATGATTTTGTAAACAGTGAAATTCTATTACGAATGTCTGATTGCAAATTAAACACTTTATTGAATTTTCACTGCTTTTTGAATCTGCATAGAAAAACATGAAATCTAGAATGTTATCTCTTTAGGTGACTCCATTTCCTTGATGCAAAAATATCTGTTCATATTAAATAGTCAAATGTATTAAGACGAAATATTTGCATCGCGTTTAGTATATCCATAATAAATTAGTACTAGCGATTTGTACATCACATTAAACATACAGTATATGCATAAAAACTTTGTACACTGGTGTACGAATATTAAAAAAACAATGTTTCAAGATTCGAAATGTGGCGGGATGAAAAACATATTGCCAAAGATAAAGACAACTGGCGATGAAGAATAGATAAAAAAAAAGGATAGGCTGCGATTTAGCATTAACACTAATCCAAATACTTCCCCGGTAAAGTCATGAGTATGCAACGGCTTGTAGAAAATGGTGAGAGTAGATCAAAGATCCGCGAGTAAAGGAAATTCTGTTCGAGAAGTCAATGCCGAGAGTTGATGTTCATGGCCAATAATAATATAATCATGAAACAAACTCTTTCAACGCATTTTCACCGACATTTCGTCGTTTATCTATGTGCAAATGTCCGGTGATTTTGCGAACTCAGGGACGAACGATGGCGTGTCTTTAGAATGTTAATTTTTTGGATTACATCGATCAGGACGGGAAAGGGCTTTCAAATTTCGACCGCATTGTTCTGCCGTTGCTCTTCCTTACTGATAATTTTCAATCCTAATTCACGTTTTATACTTGAATGTGTGTGTGAAGAAAAATAACGACTAAACTAATAGAACAAATAAAAGAATAGTTGTAAGTATCATAGCGCTGATTATATTGAATTTGACATAATTGACGTGTCGCTATTACGTTTTCTTCAATAAAACGAACGAATCTTCCTGAAGAATTATCGAAGATTATATTACATGACATTTGCATTCAATTTATTACTTAAATCACAGAGAGAACAGTCACAACAGTTTTACGATTACCTTTTGTCCCACTTAAATATTTTCATCTCCCACAAACGTAACAAAATTTGTATAGTACACGAGATTGGCTCGCGTGCGAAAAATCGTCCTCGCTTTTCAAGGAGGCAACAAATTATCGACAAATGGAGTTGAAATTAAAAGGAAAATCATTTTTCCCTTTCGCCCCGACGATTGATCCCCAGCATCAAAAACATATTTCCATAATTAATAAATTACATTCCATTACCAAAAAAAAAAAATGCGAAATTAACTAAGGCGCCGTTTTTTATATAATAACAATAGATTAAGTTTATACTATTGGTCAATATTTACGCAAGCAGTGCAGAATTCTATCCCAACCATCATAGAAAGTGAGTGATTATTTTTCAGCGAAATTTAACAACGTTCATTCAAATGCTTATTTGAATAAATAAATTAAATAATAAAAGTAGTATTTTTCACTTGTGCGAATCATAAAAGATGACTTTCCTTCATCCCTCTTAATTAAGTGAGATTCTCAATTGTACTCTAAAAAAAATCGTGTTATTAGAATAAAAACCTAATTCCTTGGATCCAAATGTGGACAAGAATGTTTCTGAAAATCCGGGTCAGGCCGTAGGAGCGAAAGGGTTAAATTAGACATTGTGGAAACCTCGCATAGCAGTCGATACGAATAAATGCATTAAAAGTGAATAAAAGCTGGTTCGCCGAAGTTCGCTTGACGAAAGTGTTCCGGCTAAACCAGCGGAAAGCGACGCTCGTACCAAATAAACTTTTAGGAACTGTAACTCATCTTGTAGGTGTACGATAGCCGCTAATCATTGTGTGTGTGTATGTGTGTTTTTCCCCTTTCTTTAACATAATCACCAGTCTTTGAATACGATCGCGAACACTTAGAGCTGACTGGAACCGGCACTGGGTTCTGGATTTTGCGATTGGTTCAAAAACAGAACGTTGCTTGCCTTGAGTCTCGGTCCCGTCGCGACTAGAGACGGACAAGGGCTTATACACGGCGTTGAGCAATGACTGTTACTCAAGTCACATTGGTCCAACAATTTCCAGAGTTCCTCGGGCGTTGGCCCACCGGCAACGTTCTTAGCTAAAATGCATACAGAAATTCCGTTGATTGAGCATGCGGCAAACGTTTTTTTTTTGACAGCGGTACTAAATATCAATTAGTAAAAATTGTACAAAAGTAATACCTAGCAAAGATCGATGAGTACTTTATACGTAAAAAAAGTAATGAGGGAGTAAAATGTGTAGTATTGTACCTTGAGCAGCGTCGAAAGAAGGATCGAGAGCCGTCGTGAGATCCCACATTTGAATAGTACCATTAGAATGTCCAGTAAATATAAATCGCCTCGGTCTCGAGCCCATTCTGCTCGAGCCTTCGCATTCGTGCACACAAAACGAACTGATAATACTGCCATCGACCGATTGAATAACACAGACCCTCTTGCCATTTGACGCCAACCGGACGAATAGCTGATCCGTTTCGGGCACGACTTTCTGAACGAACACCTGCTCATCGTCTTGTTCTCCGAAAGGTCCTGTGAGGATAAAGATTCGTATCGAATTTTCATAAACTCCACTGTAGCGATCACCAGTCGATTTTTCTGTAGCGTAATAATTACCAAAGTCATTGCCGGCCGTGTAGCTAATACAAGAATCCACAGAATCCAAAGATACTATTTTGAAGCTGGCTTCGGGTGTGGAACCCGGTTGCGTTGATATCATACCCCGGAATCTCGTCACTGCCCAACTTCTCACATGATTGTACTCCGAACACACAGATACCAAGTATTTTTCCGACAGAGTTACCTTATAAATTGTAAATAATAAAAATAGATCAATAACAAATGTGTAAAAGCCTCAGAAGCAAAAAATGAAGTAACAACGCGTTTTTATTGCTTCATACGTATTCTCTCCTCTCAAAGACTGATACTTAGGGTGAAATTTACAGTCCCAAGTGTGAAGATCGAATTGCATATGTTATTTCGTACGTAAGATTGAACTTAAGTTGAAATTTGGGACTGTAAGTTCGACTCTGAAGCTCAGTTTTTTTTCGGTTCACCAATTAATTGATAATAAAAACTACGAAACACTTAATTAGTGGCATTACCTTCGTCACGCTGCTCTGATGCACGGTAAAAGTTTGAAAAAGTTGTGGCCCGTGACCGACTGTCTCGGGATGTTGAACGATCACTCTGACGCTTCCGGATTTGGTGCCGTACGCGATTTCGATCCAATTTCCGCAGAGACCTGTGAGGAGGGATAGGATATCTTCCGGTAACGACATATCATTAGTAGAAGGTGCATATTTCTATCGGAAAATTGCTAAATAACTATCGAAAGATAATAATGCAAATCTATGCCAACGTTTTTCTTATTGTGTAGGCGGTGTGTTTACGATGCGCCAGTGAGAAACGAGACAATATATCAAACGATTATTAACGATGTGGGAATGCAACACGCAGCTCGCTTACGAATAATCGCATGCTTGAATTCAGGGATGGGCACCAATCGAATGAGAAAGATATTTTCCGTATTTTCATTACCGAATTATAACGAACTATTCCGGCCACAAAATGTTACAATTCTGCGTGAGAAAATGATAACCCCTATCGATAATAACTCCCAAAAGCGTGCAAATTTTTATCGGTTCACAAGAAACAGTTCTTTAATTCGAAAAAATATTTCAGACGCATCTCCATTCGAGTGGTTCCCATTCCCGGCTTAAATTGTGCAACACGAGCGACCGAATAACGACAAGAGGTCCAAAAATATTCCGAGGCATGCAGTTAAACGATTAAATGAATAATCATTGATCAGCGGCTTCGTATTGATTGCCCGTTGCCAATAAAAATAAAATATCGTGTCCATTACTTGATTACTAAAGCGAATATACATTTTTCGTTTTCCTTTTTCTATTACCTTCCCTCCCCCTCTCAGATGCTGGCATGGAACATAATACTATGAATAGGGAGAGCAAGCTTGCAGCTCTAGCTTCATAATACACACTGATTCGCAAACCGAGACAAAAGTGTCGTTAAGAAAAATATAAATATAATTGAGACGACGTTTCAGTTTAATCACACGAAAGATTTTCGGTAAACGTAACGTAAATTACGATCTGCACTAGTACAACTGGACGCATAAGGATAGCAGGGTTTGCCAAGCAACTCTAGTGTTGCAATAGAAAATTAATACACTCGTAGCAATCGAACTGTAGATGTTTTCGGGCGGAGACAAACATTTAGCACGATTACACTGGATTTTGGAGTTAAAAGGTAAATAAGGCTGTAATTATTATGATGATAACAATAATAATAACGACAATAATAATCATAGAAGGAAATTAGATACACTATAGCGGCGTACACATATGACAGTGTTTGATGCGAGATGCAGTTTGTGAAATAAATACTAATGTGATTTTCCGGATCATAAGTATCGACCCATACTTGCCTTGTGCTACGTATCCAGTTGTACGGTACGAAATCATGTAGCAAAAGAAAAAAGTAACCGTGAGTTAACGTTCGACAAACGACGTTGGATTAATGAGAAAAAAAAAGAAGAAAATCCGCGCTTTTGACTGGTTAGTACGAATAAACAATAGAATGAATCATGACGATGATGATAATAATACCGCGACGGTATTTCGTAACAATCTTAGAAGCTTACTTGTCTTTGGTGTGAGATAGACGGAAATAGCGGTGATGGGATCGAGGCTTGGATCTCGGTATAATTCTGTTACCAGAAGATCGTTGTCTTTCATGCGTAACGGGAACTTTTGCATGTCTGGAATATCAAAATTCAATGAAGATCATATCTCTGCATGTTGTACTCGTTTTCTTTGGAAGCTGCAGCGAATTTATGAGTTTCGTTGGATCATAGACATGATCTTTTTGAATAATCCAAGCAGAATGTTGGAAAATTCATCGTTTTTTTTGCAGGCTTAGGTAGATTTCGTTTGAAATTACCGATGTAATAGATCGAGCCGTTGTTACAGCCAAGTAATAAGAATGAGCCAGCGGTGTCAAACGAGGATATCGGCACGACGTCCTGAATCTGCCAATGCTGCGACATCGCGTGCCACACGCCAATTTTTCCCGTAGACGATAGAGCGACCAATTGACTGCCGATGAAGAAAAGATATTCCACTCGGACGTTCAGATTGAACGTGCCGATATTCGTCTTGATACCATCCTCGGAAACGCTCCACAGTCTCACTTGACTGCCGTACGCAATTGCTACCATTTTGCCATCCGCTCCGCTGCCCATTTTTGCATTTATCGCTACTCTCTCGATTATTGATTCTATGTGCGGACTCGTGAATGCGTGCTGCCATCCTGACGAATCTTTCAGGCGATAACATGTTATGAAGTGAGCGTAAGCTATCACTATCCAATTGTGATGAGCTTTTATTATATGGACTCTCAGAGGATCGACCCAGCCTGAAACTACGTATTTTTGCCAAGTTTTACACGTTGATTTTGGCATAATTATTGTTATTTAGAGTTGTAAGTCTCCGGAATTTTTTCAAATAAAAATTTGCAGATCACTCATTTCAGTATTATTGTTAGAAATAATAATGTAATTATTATGAAAGTGTGAATAATGTATGATAATTATAGGATGATTATTTGGCCAATGATATTGCAGAAGCTTACAACTCTGTTATCAGTGGAAAGGCTGGTTTGATTTTTATTGTATTATTTACCTTGTTGTGGGCCGAATATCAAACCGACGTCGTTCTTAAATAGTTTGTTCATGTCAGCAGAACTATTCCTCACGTGCCTCAAATCTAAAGAGGAGTTTCGCGAATGCGGCAGACCTCTCTGAGAAATTCGGTAATCTAGAGATGAATTCCGTGTGTGCGACGAGACTGATGCTTTTTGGTTTTGTTGGCCTACAAATTATTAAAATCCAGTTTAAATTACTGATTACAAAATGTGCTTGGGTGTAAATATTAAATCTCCACGCAGTAATTTTTTTACAGAATACAATATTTTTGGAAGATGCTAAAAATTGGTTGTAAATTTATAGCTCACCATTAGAACTTGATGCTTGATTAGAAGGTCCAGGAGCTTGCGAACTAGCATTTGGGGCACTCGGAGTCTCGACTCTGGAGGAAGTCGCGTTGCTCGCAAGCCTTCCATGAACGGAAACGTCACTGACACTGGCAGCGACGCTGACAGGCTCGTGCAATGGAATACCTGTACGATAACGATACATGAAGTCTTCCACAGCCCGATTATTTCAACAAATACTCAAGATTTTTTAAAATCTCACATGGTGGTGGTAGGTAGCCATAAAAGAGAACATCGCCGCACGACGACTGTGACAAATCTTCGCACAGCATCAGTCGTTTCACCAGTGGCGTAATTCCGTAATACTCTGCCTCGTGTCTCAGCGTTCGAATGTCAATGTTTTTCAAGTCTATGTCTCTTGTTCGCAGGTAATTAAGTATAATAGAAAAAATCTTTGGGTCCCTGTCGATGAACAGCGCACCATTCTCATCCCTTCTCGAGGTGATACGATTACTCAATAAGGCGGTGAAGAACGAATCCGGTATCCATGTAAGCGTCGGTCGTGACGTCGAGAACCTTTAAAAAAAACACTCCGATTATGCGGATAATTGCAAAACAATCAAATTGTGAGCGATTCCGCTTACATCTTCTATTTCGATGCAAATGAAGATTAAACTGATATGTTAAAGTAAACAAATAAAATTATAAATAAATAAATATCGATACATGATTGGACTAAAATGAAATATGATATTATCGTTAAACAAAAGATGTAAATATCCGCAGTAAGAGCATCCGTCATTAAATATACAACATACATGCTCCGAAACGTCAAAAATGAAAATGTCTATGGTTCGCATCTGACGCTTTTTTTTTTTAGAGTGCGAATTTGTAATTAACTAACCTAGTCCCGCCGACGTTGAGATGCACGATGTCTCCCATGATCGGCGACTGCATTAATGCCATTTATTACGAATATACAACAAATATCTCGCGACTTTGACGGTGCATTGCGCGGATGACACGAACAATCGGTTGATAACCTAGTTCAGCGATTTTTCAGGCTCTGGATACACTTTTCGTTTGGCATCTCTTCGCTAACTACAATCACAACCACTACACACACGTCAGCGAATGTATGTGCGATGCATGTTTACGTTAACCCTTTACTTGGAGAGAGGATGCCCAATCTTTGGGCTTTGTCATGTTACAAAGCGACTCCCCTTCTCTTATTCACCAGACGACGACATAAGTTACTGTTGCTCCAGAGATGAGTAGAGAGATTGCCAGTGGGGCCATTTTTCTTGTTTGCACTTTTGATCTTCAGCACCCGACGCGCCATCCGCGGAGAGTCTTCGAAGCCAGTCCACCTTTTTAATTGGTCGAGATATTTCGAGGCATATCTGCAGGTAATTTGAACGCTCGAGAGAGAGCTCAGTTTACGTTTGCATCGTTCAAATTACCCGCAGATATGCCTCGAAATATCTCGACCAATCAAAAAGGTGGACTGGCTTCGGAGACTCTCCGATGGTGGCGCGTCGGGCGCTGAAAAAAAGTGCAAACAGGAATAATCGCCCCACTGGCAATCTCTCTACTCATCTCTGGTTGCTCCATCGCCCTTCTCTCTTTCCTTTTTTAAAGTGCAGCTTGGTCGGTAAAACAGGCGCGGTCGATAACAAAAACTGTAAATAATAATAGTGTGGCCCTTCGATTTTTTGAGAAAAAGAGAAAGAATAAATGAGTTCTGCGTTCGATGATAATCGATTAAGCAATACGAAATAAGAGGTTTATAATTTATTACCGACTGAGTAAATTCGATCTCTACAGTTACCAACAGCGAACTCCCTCTGTTATTTTTCGGGGAAACTGTTACCCCCTCTTTACGGATTCGAGAAACGTTGTCGGAGGAGAATTCACATAACCTCTGGACAATTTCATTGAATTTTCGTGTTTTATTAATAAATAGTAGATTTATTTAGTGTTCGATAGGTTCGATAGATTAGGAAAGTTGAGAATCTGAAGTTACGCAGTTTGGTTCATATTCTCGGTGACAATTGCACCGGGCCAAGATGTTTTTGTCGAAGGTACGTGTGTGAACGATTGTTGTTGCCGGTGTTATTGAAAATTTCACTGGATGATCGTTATTTTTGACTGTATCAGGGAATTTTGCAGTTCAGAGGCTGCATGGCTAAAATCTTCTGCGAGAATAGCTCGATACCTCACAGATTTTCCTCCGCCGTTGCTGCGACCACTGCGCAACCCTCGACAGAAAAGGTATCGCTATTATATTCTATTACGAATGTTCGACTAGGAGATGAAGCTAAAAACATGTTACTTTACAGGCAGTTCCAGACAAACTCTACAAAAAAATTGAGATCGAAGTGCGAGGCAACGATCCTGCGGTGTTGACGAGCTACGGACAATTTTCGTGTATGGCAGCTGAACATTTAGGCATTCATGTGGCAAGAAAGTGAGTAACTTAGTTTTTGGCTTGTAAAACTTGGTCGTGGAAATTAACGAACGATTTGAATTACAGTTTTGCACGGAGAAAGGCTGTGCACCAGCGCGAGACAGTCTTGAAGTCTGTTCATATTTACAAGAAACACAGAGTTCAGTATGAAACGAGGACATACTTCAGATACTTGGATTTCCTGCGGCTAACTGGATCAACGGCGGATACTTTTTTGGAGTACCTTCAGAGAAATCTGCCAGAAGGTGTAGCCATGAAAGTCACAAAGGTGCTACGATTTATTTCTTACACGTATATAAACATAAGAAATATAAATATGAATATGTCAATTCAGGCACTTTGTTTTTTTTTTTACTGTGCTAGATCAGCCCCATATTTGCTTGTATCAAAGTATCTCTCTATGTGATTTTTTTTAGATTTAGATAATTTTTTAATATACCGAAAGTGCTTTGGATAACATAATGAAAAAATATTGGTTCTCAACGGGTTAAATTGCGAGATTAAAAAATTGAGTTTTAACAAGTCAATTTTATTGATTGCAGATCGAGATTCAAAGGACACCAGAATCCGTCACGAGGAATGATTGAGCTGTCTTCTCGCGTTACAATTTAACGACGTTCGAGAATTTTCGATTTTTGGCACATGTGAGCTCAGCGAATAAACTGTACATACGATATTAAGGCGTGAGAATAACATGTATCCCGATGATCACCGAATTTTCGATACAACTTCTAAATTCTAGTTACCACATGCGCAATATTGGCCAGCGTCACAAAAAATAAGTCGACCAAACACGAAATCGTTTCTCCATGCAACGATTCCGCCCTTACATTTTTTTTTGCTCTAATTTCAAACGCTTTCGACGAATTCCCACAATTTTATTTTATTCTAGTCGAGGTGCCGCTTCAATCACAATAATAGACGCTTCACTTTTCTTGTTTTCTTCGCCATCAGCGACTGAACTAATTTCTGGTAGCAGATCGTGTTTTACGTATAGTTGAGGTATATTTTTTCGACCTCGTCGATCGACTTTCAAAGTCGTGAGCGGAGTGTCAGCGATCATTTGTCTTCCAGGTCGATCCTTACGCAGCATTCGCTGTTCCAACTGCTGTTGAGACTTCCCAAATTTCCGACTTCTCATTTCCACTGATTTTACAGGATATCGTGATATCGGATATTGCGGGGTGGGCAAAATTGCTGTTCGTCTACGTGAGATATGCGGGGACACGTGCGATTTTGATTTTGGATTGTTGGCGTTATGTCTACTTAATTCCACGCTCGACATACAACTCCGTAGTACGTAATCGTTTTCTGAAAAATATCAAACATAAATTTGCTGCAGATTCCAAGATAAAACTAGAGTTCTTTCATCATTTTTATAATTTCCTCAAAGGTAAACGACAAAAAGTGCATTAATTTTATATTGCAATTGTTAACTCCCAATCTTTCTTAACAATGTTGATTAGTAGATGTTCACCTGACGATCATTTGCGTTTAAATCATTTTCACGTGGAGTATTTGAATATTGTTAGAGAACTTTTATCTATATTTTGAGTCCCTCGACTTTTGTTTTTTCTTTAAACTTACCCATTATAGAAGGTTGCAGGTCATCGGACGCACAAACGAGGCTCTCGATCGCGACAATAATAACGATTATAAATAATATTTTGCAAATTTCTTTATTGCGATTCATTTTGTTTCAGTTTTGAAAAAATTCCTTTGAGGATTCTTTTCAAATTCTCGAAAAGAAAACGCGGATATCACTCCGATCGCTTCACGATTACGAATACGTATGTGGATAAAATACTGCGGCGTTCGCCACGAAGTGGCGAGAGCCGCCTGTACGTGTGATACAATTTCGTGTTCAATATTTTATTTGGTGTTTCAAGGCCAAGGCTTGTTGCGGTCGAGGGAACGTGTGCCGAAGGAGGAACGACTTGTCTTTCACTCGCTGCTTCCGAAGCGATCGACACGGGACTACCTATGCGAATAGTACAGACAGGTCGAGAGCTCCTCGCGATTCTTGGGAGCCTTCGTGAAAAAGCGATAAATCATTGTGGCTCTTTCTGGAAACCGGTTTCTATAGATTGCCACGGAAATTAAAAAGCGCCCGAAAATCACAGAGGATATATAGTCCAAATAGTGTTTGATTATTTATTTTTGTTCATTACTTTGGGGATAAAACATTTTTTTTTTTGGATAGTTGTCAAAGGATGTATGACTTTTGCAATGCACAAAAGCGTTTTTAAAAAATGCGTCCGTCAAAGTAAGCAACTATTTTATGAGACTGAAAATTAGGTGATTTTTGGGATTCAAAATATCACCTAATTTTCGGTCTTTTGAAATAGTTGCTTCCTTTAATAGCTCCTCAAGAATCACGATCAGTGAGGAAGTTTTTTTTTTTTTTTTCGAGTCCCATTAGTTCAAAAAACCTGGAATTCACCGTCAAATGTATTCTGACTGGAATGATTAAGACAATGAGTCGTAAAAGTGACGAAATTTCGGGTTCAACGTTTTATTCGGAGCTTCAAGGCCAAGTTCTCTCGTGGTCAAGGTTACCATGAGTCAGTGGAGTAACGACTTTGTCTTTCACTTGCTGCTTCCGAAGCAGTCGCTTGCAGACTGTGTATATGTGACTAATAATTGCAATACTTCATCGACCCCGAATCCCATATATATATATATATAATATATTAGCAGGAGAATGTAGTCATAAAAACCTCGGAGGGTCAATCTCCTTAAGGAATTATTGATCATATTTAAGTTTGCAGAAGGAGAAGTGTATTTTTAAAAAATTGTACTTTACCTTTTAAACGCTCCAGACTTTAACATAATCTATTTTTAATTTTGCATCTATAGCGCCGGTGTTATCCTTCCAACTCGGTAACCATTTGTCGCGGCCTTTCCAAAAGTTCAACATTGCCTGAAAATAAGAAATTTCGATTTTTATTTCACAAAATTCTTAATCATTGTATTTCAGTGAAATTTTTCAATCAGAATACAAAGAATTGTAGTATTTGCTTTAACAACCTTCGCTTCGACGTTTCTCCAAGGCTTTCCATGGTCTCCATTCTCGTTCCAATCCGGGAAAATGCGAATTCCACCGACACCCAATCCTAAAGTGATGTAGAACTGGCGAAAAAAGGTAAATATTTATTTAAAAAAAAAAACGGTTTATAAAAAAAATGTATAACCGAATTTCAAAAATACCTCATTGTCGTAAGGAGTCATGCTGTGATTATTTCCAGGTGATTGATTCGAGGCCAACCAGCCATTGGGGGGTGGATTAATTCGTCCGACGTCTTCGCCGTCGACTTGAAAAGCGAAGCCACTTTCGTCCCAAATCGTCGTGTAAACGTGGTAATCTTCGGTCCACGTGCCGAAATCTTTTCGCTTGGAGATCATTGTGTTACGAACGTCGTTGTTCGGCCCAGTACGCACACCAAACTCGAGCAACGACGATCCCCAATTCATCTGACGAACTCCAGTTAGCTTAACGAGATGACCATTTCCTCGGACCAAACCCAGGACAACGCGGCCACTCGAATAACCACGTCCATACGATTTATATTTCGGCTCCAGCCAGAGTTCTTCGTAAAAAAAATAGGAAAATTGGTTGGTAAGATTTGTCAACTCAATATTTTTCTCTTCCCGATTAGTCCCACAATCATAATCCCATAATGGATACAACGTAAAGATAATCTACACTACACACTTTTTTCTCACCTGGATAGATCCAATCGCCTTTCGGAAATTTCGCTCGGATCTCTATCTTTCCATAGCGGAAGTGAAAAGATTGTTTGGTGGTCAGACGTGCCGATACCACAGGAGGCAAAATACTGTACCCGACCGCATCACGACTGCATTCTCCCGGCAACGAACCGGTGCACAATCTTCGATAGAAAATATATGAATTTATTTGAAAAGAAAATATTATAATCTGGCAGCAATGAGAAAGTGTTCAGCTGCAGATGAAATTAGAAGTGATAAAAAGCCTCGAATAAATAGCGAAGAACAGAAACCAAGAGGAGACGTTTAAAAACTTGTTTTAAAAAGAAAAATCAAGCTACGTTCAACTGAACGGCAGAATAACAAATTTTCAATCTATAAAGTCCAGAAAATTGATAAATATTTAAATGAACGACTACATACTCTCCAAGGTTCAGTCTCCCGAGCAAAGTAGCGTTATCACCGTATTCAGCGTCTGAAATAACGGGTACTATTTGCAGATTGCCATTCGCAACCTCCACATTTTTTCCCAATTCTCGATACGCGGAAAATTCGTAATCCTGCAGAAGTAACGTAAATTTAGCATATCGTTAATCGAATGTTTCTAAATAAATTAATGAATGATTATCAATTACAGGATCCAGTGGCAGAAGTACTTCCCGCGTCCAGAAGGAACGACCTGCATTGATTCGCTCTTGGGATTCCAAATCTTCAGTGAAAAGCTCCTCGAATATCAAACTATCTTTGCATGGAGCAAATTTTCCGTTGATCCTCGTTATGCTCGTTATGCATTCTGGATTGGATGGATCCGTCGATCGATTAACTGCAACATAATCAGCGATTTATAGAAATTCGTAAGTGAAATATCCAAAGAGAACGAAAAAAAAAAAAAAACAATCAGGATTGGGGCATTTATTCGAGTAATATTGAGTAATTTAAGTAAACCGTTAAATGGATTTTTAGTTTTTGCGTGGATAGAAATTTTTAAAAAATTATTACTCGTGCTTATCGTCGCTTCTCGTCGGTTATCGCTGCCACTAAATTTGTGAGAGGTCTCATTCAATTGTGCATAAGCCCAGTAATGTAAAATATCCCCAGGCTGCAGTACAATGTCTTCATCTTCATAAGTCCATCGATTGTCATGTACGCGACTTACTTCCCCGACGATCTCACCATTTTCGTCAATGTTTATCGGCTTGTTGATGTTCGCGTGGAACGCAAAAAACCGGAGACCCGCTTCATCTGCAATGTTTAATAGAATACGTCACAGAATCATCGAAGAGGTACTGTTTGTAATGTGGGTCCATTCGGCGATGACCTCAAACAGATAAACGATGAGACGAAAAGATAGCGTCACGATACCAACTTCTAACATGCCAATACGTATTCTCCGAAGAACCGGCAATTTCTTCCGCAATAAAATGTTTTCCGATGTCATTTCGTAATTAAAATAAGAATTCAATCTTCTTGATTAGTAATTTGTCATTTAAAAAGCCATAAATCGCCGGTTTCTGAATGTATTTTGTTTAATTGTCAGTGTTTTATTTCGACTAATAATTTTTTCACAATGTATAAAATATAAAGTGCGGGTAAATTTATAATCACCTGGTATTGATACTCGGAGTCCTTTTGGAGACAATCTATCAATTGTAGGATTCGGTATTCCGTAGCAAAAAACAATTGTTGATAGAAGCGTGAAAATAATTGCAAAAGTGCTTCGATTCATCTCTCTGTACTTTAGCATTTGCTCCTCTATTAAATGTACACTTTATTTTTTTTAAATCAACGTATGGGAAAAATGTTGGAAAGAATTCAATTTGACGATCATCTCGCGTATGCAACTCGAGTTTTAGCGCCTGACTGCGATAGAGTTAAGAGTTCCCCGACTTAATATTACTCACGGGTAATCCCCTAGACTTTGAGTGTTACATAGTCATCTGCAGTCATTAAAGATCATTAGTTCATCGTCTTCACCTCGAATTCCCAGTTTTATTGAAGCGGAATACTGGAGATTATTTATGGAGACTATTATTATGCTTTACTAAAATTTACATAATATATATACATATATATTTATATACATCGTCAAGTTTTGTTTTGTTTCGCCTGTTAATATATACAGTCACTCATATCTTGCCTTCCCACATATTTGTCATAAATGGTCAGGATTTATTGCTGCTTAAGTGTACCTTCTGTTCATTCGATTCAGATAATTTCGAAAATTTAGTGACTATATATAAAGGTGGCATAACAAACCATTACATTTTTTACAGTCATATTTCATTCGCGTTGAACCCCTGACAAAAAAATTGATAAAACAGATGAAATTTAAAAAAAATCGTCTGTGCACAGTTTCGATGAGCGCAGTAACGATGAATAAATTTGTCACCAATTACAAAATCCTATTCATTTTTGCAAAACGAATTAAAAAAAAAAATGGGATTAAAAAAAAAATATCTACTGTCGATCTTGTCATTTTCTCTTGCTAATATCTTTCCCAGCGCATAGAACAAGAACAAGCTATAAACGTTTACATTTACCTACAAAAAGAAAAGAAAAATTCACACCCGCAAATCGGACAGTGAATCTATTTAGTGTATGAATTGACAGAAAATCCATAACTATATCCAATAATTCCACAAGAAAGTTCATCTCATTGATGAATTATTTACCCTCCCAATTTCGTCCCTTCGGAAAAAAAGTGCATTCATATCGACGGCAGTAAATGCACATTAGAATCATAGCAAAGCTTCGTAATCTCGCCGCTAGGAGCGCGAGTGTCGGGCGCAGTTCAATGCTACATGGAGGCTGCTTTATTTAGCGAGCGAGCAACAGACAAGCGACGGGTTTTTTTCATTGCGGACGTACTCTTCTTCATGTTCTGATTACCAACGTTGGCGTAGTACTAGAACGACGCGGCGTCGAGTGTATCGCGTATATATATTGTCGTGTCACTGCTTACAGATTCGTCCAGTGATGGAAGAGAGGTAAGTACCCAACTACAACAAATAATCATGGACGTTGAAAGCCCTCTGTATTTTTTTTTTTATTATTTCGATAATCCCGAGCGTGAATAACAGTGAGACTGAAAAAATTTGGCAGATCGGATTCTTCGAAGGCGGCAAAAACGGACAAAGCTCCGTCCGGAAATTCCCGAAAGAACAAAAAACGTAGCAGTAGAAAAAACAGTGTAAACATGGAAAATTGGTGCGAGGAGCCGCCGATAAATCGCAACGGAGCACCGCAACCGGCGATGGATTATCGGCCAATGTTTTGGCAGCAACCCACCGTCCCTCAACACGTACAACCCCATCACAATGGTCAACGCTTGTTCGCCGCTATGTCCGATCCCAGCGTTTGTGGTTACTCCGCAATGCCCATGGCTTACGCGATGGAGCCGGTTTCGGTTCCTCCGATGTATCCGGTTTATCAGCCCATTTCCCGGCCAAATTACAGAGCGTTCAGGGGCCGACCCAGGCGAAACGTCACCCAGAACCATCAGCCAGGACCGCAGGGACCCGTGCCGATCACAAACGGATATTCCAGCCTTCAGGAGCACAGATCGAATTACTCGACTCCTCCTACTTATCAAAACGGAGATTACGCCTCTCTGCCACCCACAGCCAACAACGATCCTATTAATAACGGCGAGGAACTCAATTCCGAACATAGACGCTACTCGGATCCGGGCCTCGGGCCTGCCGATCTGCCACAACCCAACGCCAATAGCGACGACTCCGATAGCGGAGAGACCGCAAGCTCTATCACGACTATCGGGAAGAACAATAAGATGGTTCTCTCGCTGGTGGAACAGGTGATTTCACTTTTTTGTATGGTGTTTGATTTTGGTATTATCGTTTCACTGGTCATTTGGTGCATGACGATTGGCTTAAAGTTTTATGAACATTTTTTTTGCAAGATAATAAGAGAAAAGCAAGAAAATAACAAGAATACTTTTCATATGTATTCAAAATACATCGTTTTAATTTTACCGCTTTTATGTTTTCCACGTATAAAACAAGATTATTTACAGCAATTGTTTGAATTATCTGTTTCTCAGATGACAGCCTTGAGAGAATCCAACAGCCAAATGTTCAAGGAGCTGCACGAGACTAAATCCGAATTGGAGAGCATAAAGAGCGAGATGGCGAGGCTGAAGCTCGGCGCTTCGTCCGACTATCAGCCCGGAATGTTATCAGGTAGGGCGTCTGCTTTCGCACATGAAAATAGACACCGCGCGCTCGCAATCCTTGGCTCTCGGGTCTGCCATTACATAATTCATGCCTCGTGTGTTACAGATATCGTACAGGAGATGAGAGAAGCAAACAAAGTTCTCGACGAAGCAGTGATCACCAAAGTGAACGCCATGGTCGACGACCAGAACCGACAAAGAACGTCGGAGTTCGAAAAATTACGGGTGAGTGTCTCCGCAATATTTATTTATTTACTTTTATTTATTTTCCACGAGAAAAAGCCTTTTTTACAGTCGGATACAAGAGATAATGCTGTGTAATCATTTTGAAGACAACATTATTCATTTATTTTTAACATAGATCGTAGAAAAAATTTCTCCGAAAAGTCGACGGAGTTAAGCTGAAAAGCTATAAATATTGAGAAATTCATTTACACAGCAAAGAACTCGAAGTATATTACCGATTTGTCATTGCGTATGACGTTGCGAGTCACAATCGTCACCGCATCCTCGAAAATTGATACTTACTCTCGCTTGTTTACGCCGCCACGTAACTCACGGGATTCGGTTGAACGTTACAGTCCAATGACGAATCGACAGTCGTAAAAGACTTGACCTCCGTCAAGCATATCGCGTACAGTTCCAGGTATATATACACACACAGCGATTAAGGAGATGCAACACTACACCATTGACCTTACTTTCACGAGTTGCAGAACAATCGAGGGATCCGCCCAAATCGATAGCTCATCGTAAACACTGTTCGATCACGTAGCCACGTGCCGACGAAGTTATTGAACTCTTTAGCGCTTGCGATTCGATGGGAAAGCGCGCGGCGAGTAAAAAGACTCGGGTAAAGTCGAATTCGGGCATCGTGGGAAAATGTGCCGACGAAAAACAAAGGAAAATCTTGTATGCTCGAAAACTCGTTTTTCTCGCTCTGGACGAAACTTTTCGTCGGTCGTTCTCCCTCTTTACACGTGAAATCTACGTACGAACCCGTGGAATATAAATGAAAAGCTTTTCGGCAGCCAACATCCGTCGTAGCAGCGGTGAATGTATTGTTTGCTCTGCGTTTGTACGAGTTGTTTGATCAGGACCGGCAGGTGATACGGGCGTTCACCGCTCGTCGATCTTCGCCTCGTTTTCCATCGCTCGATTATCACGGACACGCGATTTCCTCCGGAACTCCGAAGCCTCGGCTGTTAATTCGAGAGAAAAAAAAAAAAACGCGACTGTAAAAATGTTTCATTCAGAGCGGATTCGCGCTTTCGACGCGAAAACCGCGAGCAGTCTTGAGCAATTTTCACGGGGCAACCTTCGGAACGAGGAGCATCCGTGCCAATGAAGAACCCACGCGGAGAGCCTCTTATGTTCATTCGCCTTCGTACGCGTTTGCATAGAAATTAGTTGGCGCGGTGAGACCTCGTGCTTTGCATGATTGATGAATTTCTCAAGATTTCAACCTTCGGAAGTCGATATCAATGGACGCAAGCTGAATAACAATAAGCCGGGAATCGAAGGTCGCGTCTTAGACTTTGCTCCGAGTAATATTTGTGATTCGAGATCAAATATCATTAATTCTCTGCAATTGGCGGTGAAATATGTACATGTGTGTGTCTTTTTTTTTTCTTCTTTTCTTTCTGCTTTTCCCGCGGAATATTCATTTAAGCTGCAAGGGTATGAGCGTTGAAATTGAGATAACTGTCTCGTGTTTTACAAGGTGTTAGAGGTAATGTGGCTTAAGGCTGACCGATATCTCGATAGATCGCCCGATTAGGAAGCCTCACATGTCGTGATCTGATTCGGACTGTAGGGGCGTACGAGTCAACGACGCTCAGGGCATCCTGCAACCGATACGAAATATCCGTGGCGCGGAAAAGTGATTAGGTTTCACGTGGGGTAACGTCGGGGCGTGTAGAGTCGAAATAGGGGCTCTTGCGAGTGCTGAGGGCCGGGAGGGGAGCCAGAGTCGCTCGAAAGAGGGTTGGGGCACTTAGCGACTGACAGGGCCTCTCCCTCGGCCTCCTTTGCCTCTCTTTGCCTGGTCTTCTCGGGTTTCAGCCGTCCATTAGCTTCATCAAGCGTAGCAATGGCTCCCGACGACCGCCATCGCGCTCCACGAAACTTAATTTAGTAATTGAACCTTGGAAATCCACGTCGAGAGAACCCTGCACAGCCATGACTGCATCATCGATCCTTATAGCTTTTCACTACTTTTTCATGGAACATTTTCCATTCTCACGTTATTTAAACGCTTTTTTATTATTATTACTTTGCCTTTCTTTCCGTTGTTTTGTAGATACAAGGAAACAAAAATTACTGTCAAAATAAGGAAGATACCAGTTGAAAGTAATTAAGTGCAAAGGAATTATTGGTTTGCTAATGAGCAATTAGATTAGAAAAAAGTCTTTCCAATTAATGGAATTACACTGGAACTTCAATACCATACAATTTTTTATCATTATTTTCCTAGAACTGATGCAGCAATTATTTGTTTTATTTTGCAGGATCAGCTGTCGAAAATAACAGATGAGAAAGAGGAGAGTTACAGGAGGATCGCAAAGTTGGAAGACGAAGTGGCTTCGTTGAAGTTAAACGCCAAGTAAGTATAGTCGTCGTGCACCGGTGACGAGACATAAATTCACAAAGACACAATTTCACATAGACGCATCGAGAGACGTAACGTAAAATGAAAAGAAAAAAACGTAGACAGACTATCAGCTATCCGAGCTTATTTGTATATATCAAAAACTCACTCATGCTCCATTATCGCACACATCATTAATCTCAGCTAGATAGAAGAACAAAAGAAAAAAGCATTAAAAGTTATCGGTTGTCCGTCCCACGATTTACGAAATAACAATAAAGCGTTTCGTGTTAGCAACGAAGGCCGAGAGATCGCAGCCTTCGAGGAGGAGAATCTGGCGCTGAGACGGGAGCTTCAGGAGGCCCGAGCATCGAGGAATCTGGCGGAAAATCACGCGGCAAAGTGCGTAAGCGCAGTAGCGAGACCTCTCACGCCTGTTAATTTTGAAACACCCTGTATAACGAGCACCCCCGTGCGTACCGAGCTCCGAGATCCCTTTAAGTCCAATTCCCCAGCTCGTCCGGGTCCGTCGGCCAAGGTGTTGGAATCCCTTTTCCATAATTCCGCGTTCGATCCTCGTGGAAACGTCAAAGAGTCGCTGTGTCGTCGGGACTCGTCGAGCGCGTCCCCGCACGACATTAACTTCTACCGGGCATTCCAATCCACGTCTCCATCATCCTCGCCGTCCTCGTCCCCATCCAACTCGTCGAGAAACGACGACAGAGACGGCGGAGTCGTTGAAATCGACGAGGAATGGCGTTGGAAATCCGTAGCTGCTGAAAGCTATTCCGATCGGCCCGAGGAATCCGGCGGACCGGAATCTCTAGCCTCCAACAGCAGCGCCCGAAGAAATTCCCGAAACGCGAGCCAAGCGAAAGCGCCTTATAACAACCAATCGACGGAGAATATTTACACGGAAATCGAGGAAAATGTACCGGCGGATTTCGAGAAAACCGGTAACAAAGAACGTGTCTTGGTCTTTCTCACCATCGACGGGGAAAAGCACTTGGAATCGAAGAGATTGTGCGCTAGAAAATCGGGCAATACCAGCGGAAATAGAGTCTATCAGGTTTCGGATAATTCTCGGAGATCATCGAGCACCAATTCCAATTGTTTGGACGGTCCCTCGGCTTCCTCGCTGGAAACACCGGATGTCGTTGACGAGAACCATGACGAGTCCATCGAAACTGTAAACACGAATGACTCGTCTTTCGAAGAGAACAAATGCCAAAATCGCGCCATCACCGAAGTTCCCGACGTTATTGTCGTCGCTGCCAAACCCGTCGTACCCAAAGACTTGTGCTCGACGAGAATCCTGACCTCCAGAGTCCTGACACGCGCCACCTACACCACCGCCTACATCTAGGTTACGTACGGGGCCCACCACAAAAAAAACAAACCAAAACAAAAGCAAAAGCGTATCACCATCACCATCGAGCAAAAAATACCGGGGGCTTCACGGGCTTACTAGAGGCTACTTCTGTACTTGTCGAATGCCACGTAGGTCTATCATTCACTCGTCACGCATGCTTCGTTGTAGTTACTGATACAGTTGATGCCGCAGTCATTGATTGATTCATCGTTTTCCTAGAACAACAAAAATCATGGGTAACGATTAATTTCATTTTAATTTGTGTGAATCAGGGACATATTAAAGAACACAGTGACATTTTTTCACATTTTTTTATCGGTCAGTAACATTGCTACGCATTTTTTTCCGAAAATACCTCATTAAAGAAAAAACCAATTAGCTAGACTAAATGCATCAGAACTCAATTAGCTTTGGTGGGAAAAATTCAAAGTTTCTCAGAAAATGAGAGAACTCGGTTTTTCTTAAATATTCTGAGTTCGTGCGTCACAGCACTTTGAAAACCGGTAAATGATGAATGCATTTACAATGACTGGAGCATCAACAATGTAGTTTTATCTCACCGCTAACTGCTTCGCTTTTTGACTCTCCCTTTCATCGCATACTAGTTGTTTTTTTTGTTGAACCTCGTGTGTCGATTTGTTCGTTTTGTTGTTTCACAGTATTCTGTGAAAAATGTTGGGTGTCAAAGAGTAGAAACGTTGAAATCTTTTTGATAGTTCGATATTCTCCCGAACCAAATGATCTCGATGAGAACTTTATTGGTTTGTGAGTGTTTTACAATTTTGTATCTTTACATTTCAGTTGTAAATAAGTTCTTCGTTTGATTATCACTAATTTGAACGGTCGATGAGCAATATAAAAAACAAGAGGCGGTCCTCTAATTCTGCGGTAGAAGAAAAAGAAGTTGATACTCGATGGACAGAGGCGAATCAAGGGAATACCCGACTTATCTGTTTCTAGTTGGCAGCATGGCTTTGCTCTGAACTTTTCGCTTAGCTCGCTTCTAAAGACAGTCTTACAGAGATTTCTTTCGACCGATTATTAGACGTCGAGTGGAGATCGATACAAAGGTGAACGTAACCGGAAACGTGATTTGTCAGACTGGAGAAGCTGGTCGAGATACTCCGTAAAAAGATGAACGGAGCGAGCAACGAGGAGACCGTCGCCGATATACGAGAGCTCGTGAGTTCGGGCTTGAATCACGGCGCCGTGTCCAACGTAACGCCGGCTAAAATCGAGGAAATGCTGAGGATGTCTTATCCGAAGGAGGAAACCGTCGACGAGGTCGACAGAAAGCCGCGAGAGGACGAGGACGACGATGACGACGATGACGACGCTCTTTCCTCGTGCGATCTTTACTCCGCCAGCTCCGCCAATGGCAACAGTCGCAACATCGTATCGGCAAACGATTCCGGAGGCAGCAACAGCAACACGAGCCTAACGGGACCGGTTACGGATCTCTGAATATCGATTCTCTCAAATAAACCTAATAATAATCACACGTATGATATTAATAATTGACGAAAACGCGCGAAAGCGGCAATAACTATCAAAAGTTTTTTGCGCCACTGCCGAATATCGAAAATGTTGTCAGACATGATAAAAAAAACCACAAAAGGAAAGCGACGATTTTCGTCGATCGTTTGTCTTCGATGAGCTTGTAATAGAATCTTTTTGCACTCGTAACTTATTCTTCGATACAATTGTACATAATAACTGATTATTTTATAACGACTAATAATTAGGATTAACCGTTAATCTCGAAAGGGTAGAATTAAACTAGAGCCAAATATGTTTAACAATCGAGAGCTGAATACGCTCGTCCTTCGTAAGATTTATAATTTATTTCTTTAATCCATCGTAACGAATCATGTGAAGCCTTTGTCGGATCCATTCTTCATATATCACCGAGCATATACATATTATATATAATATATATATATTTATGATACGTAGATTGAGCTCGCAAATTCTTTCCAGAGTCAATCAACAATTTGTATTACCAACGCACGAATTATTCTGGAAACGAAATAAGCGTGAACTTTAATTTTCTATAAATCGATTAGACTTAAGTATAGATTGTAATCGTTAGAGGGTATCGTCGAATTTACATTTACGACTTGAATACGTTCCTGAGAAATTCGCAGCGGTCACGGTTACTCGTACCTATCGTGTCGCCTTATTTTTTATCGACTTATTTAGGGAGCTCGCGTTTTTTACGAACCCCACGTTAAACAACTCGAGAAGAATATTTTCGTTTTTCGCGTTTATGACTCGCGTTCGCGTCGATTTATTGACGACGAATGTACGCAATTGTTCGAATTTACGAACGTTATATCGAATGTATCAGCGTTAAATGCTCGCTAACGAAAAAAATGTGTCATTGCAGCGTGAACACGATTGTCCGAACAACGTTGTTGCTGTTGTTTAGTTCATTTTCATTCATTCACCGACAGCAAATCGGCGGTAATCGTTGTCGTTTTTTCCTTCTTTTAGAATCTCGCAAGTGCCATTAAAATAAAAAACGACGTTTCGTCGAACGCGGGAAACGCGAGCGCCTTCGGTAGAGCGTTTTTTCTCCACGCTCAGAAAATATATATTTTTCTCAACGCGAACTGACGATCGCTTCACCCGAGACCGACGAGTGTCCGGTTTAAGCGTTCGCAATTATACTACGTATATTTTATAGTATATTCATACATATATCAACGACTTTTCGCAATAACTTTGTCACGTTACTTAATAAAAATATTAGAATTCTTAAGTACTTAAGTAGAGGAGGAATTCCTACATGTGCAGATACACTTGTAGGCGTTTCACTGCAGAAGATGAATTTAATAAAATATACAACACGACAATTTACGAAGCTTGAGTTTCATCGATATATTTATTACCTCTCACTGTTTTTTTTTTGTTACTTCGACAATCTCGTTTTTTTTTTCTTCTTCTTTGTAACGTGGAATGTGATGCTTTTGTACTTCGCTAATCGTCACCTCGCTTTTTTCACCCTCGTCGCGTGCATAGAGCAATATTTTTCCTGTCTCTGGTTCTTCCCTCGACGGCTAAACTTCCATAGCACACTCTACCAATTGTAACGTGTGTTATTCTTGAGTATGGAGCTCTGTTTTTCCGAGGTGTGCAGCCTCCCACGAAGATCGTCTGAAACAGCGAGGATGACGGAATCGATATAGACTAGATAACGAGATATGGAGACACGAACAAACAACTTCGTAGCTTCGACATGCGAGGCCGTGCTCGGTTTTTATCTGTATCACGATGAAATTCTTTGCGAAAGACACGCGAGAATGGTGCTATCAAAACGATGTCAAACAAGTAGCATTCTACTTAAAAAAATGTAATCGTCACTTGCTGCATTTTTTAAAAAAGTACGCTCAGGGAAAATGAAGAACTGAAATTAAATTGAAAGAAAGAAATTTTAAACAATTATCATTATCTTTTAATATTTTTAAAAAATATTCGTGTTAGTTTGATTTATTTAATTTGTTAAAAAAAAAATAAGCAAAAAATGTACTTCATTCTTAAATTATTTACAGAATTTGTTTCAATGAGTTGTATTTAGAAAAAATAATGTCTATGCCCTTCATCTGAATATTTTATGAAAAGAGAAATATGAGAGAAATCTCAAAAAAAAATTCTCCAGTAAACTATTTTGGAGAAAATAAAATTATGATTAATTTCAGCGAGTGGAGGTCATGAATAAATAAGCAAACGTTGCTTTTTGAAGTTAGAAAAGCTCTTAATCCGTTAATAAAAAGCATTAATGTCTTGAATAACATTTGTGCGTGGTCCAGAGCCATTTGTGCATGCAGGTCACGGTAATGACCCTCACCTAGATATTATTAAATTGCCAACGACTGCAGTTAACTCCCAAATTATTTAGAGGATTTATTTCAAGGCGATGCTTGAAATTAAACGTGAAAACTCGTGGAAGGATCCGACGAATGTATACACGACCAGAGGAGAACCACTGTATCCCCCTGTTGACACAATCGACCCCCGCGCGTCGCGACGCCCTCCGTCGCTCGGTTCTCCTCGACGCTAGACATTTCAGAGCGCCTCTGAAAGTTCTGCTCCTCTCGTCACGTAATTTGCGAATAAATATCTCGCAGACAATTATTCATGTGAGAAGCGATAATATTTTCACCCGCGGCACGGCCTTGAAAAAAAAAAACGGGAAAAAATGAAGTTTTTCTGCGTCTGAGACAGCGTGGAAATTTAATTATCATGTGCAGATGAGAAAACCGGCACTTTTTGTGAAAAAAAGAAAAACGCTTATCCTCGCATTCTTCTTTTCTATCCTCATCACAATTTTACTGGCAGAGTTTTACGACTACATGAAAAGACAGACAGAGAGAGAGAGAGAGAGAGAGAGAGATCATATGGATCATAGATCCACAAAAAAAAAATGTATTGTAATTTATTATCAGATTCTAAGAAATAACTTTTACATCAAATTTTAGATTGAATAAAAAATACTGCAAAAACAATGAAATTGCGCATGAAAATACAAAAGTGTAATATAAAATTTTTTAATAAATTAACTGATGAGAGAAATTTATGGTATAGTTTAACACAAAAATGTATAAATCCACTCACATATTAAATTTTACAAATCAACTGAAGAATCATTTTTCCGGTAATGTAAATTCGGAAAGAAATTTTTAACACGTGTTATTATGCGGATAATATTTTTCCCTGCAGTTTGAAAGAAAAAGGTGAAGAAAAAAAAAAAAAATTATCATGTGCGAATGGGAAAACCTACACTCTGGTGAAAAGACGCTTATCCTCGCGTTCTTCTTTCCTATCCTGAAGACAATGTTGATGGCCAAGTTTTACGACTACCCGAAGAGAGAGAGGAGGATCACGTAGATTATAGATCCACCGGTTGATACTCGGAGAGAATAGCGATTTTTTTAAGCTCTGGTGGTATTGCACAGTCTGGTAGGCAGAGCATATAGCCGGTAGCGTCGGCACGGTAAATTTTTCTTTGTAAGCGCTCGCCGCGGTCGTAAATCGATTATGATTTTACGACAGCGATGGCGACGGTGTGTAACATGGATTTGCAGTTGTAAAAATTTCTTTTTTCTTTTTTTCATGCCGCTTTTGGACACCCCGACTGGAGGCGAGGCTGCGGAAGAGCGTCGGACCCTGAGGAGGACCTACATCCTGTGCTGAGGGCGGAAAAGGATCCGGAAGCGATGCCTCGCACTGCGAACTTCGATAACCCAAGGAGCTCCTGTAAGAAGACGTAATACGGGACACCAGGATAATCCCCAGGGGGAAAAAGCGCTCGCGAGATCCTCCGAGCCTTTTGTACCGCACGAATTGCTGGTCAGAGTTTAAGCGAGCTCGGATACAAAGAAGCTTTGTGATAAAGACGGTCTCACATGTGATGGTCATGATTCTGAGGGAATGGGAGGAATGAGAAATTAATTTCCCTCGTGAGAAAGGAGAAATTAATTGAAATTGAATTATTGTGAGTTAGGTTTTCAATTGTGGTTCTTGATACCGAGAATTATTGTTTAAACAAAAAAGAAATGTCGATGACTCGTGTAGACATAGAATTTCATATTTTGATAATCAAAGTACCTAATTTTGTTTAGAACTTTTTAAGAGAAAATCTATTGTCCCGACTTTTAATAAATTTCCTTATAATTCTTATGGATTATCCATAAATTTCTGAGCATGGATATAAAATTATATTACTTTTGAGAACGTTTGAAATATGACGATGGAAAAGCGACAATATTTTGGATTCGTGTTAATTCAGTCTAAATATTTATTCGTGCCCGCAAAAAAATGTTTTTTCCAACTTATTGCTACTACTCGTTACTATAATTATGCTAGATCAGTAATAATACCAATATTTGCCATTTTTTTATTTTCTTTTAACTCGGTTTTGCGACATTAATTTATCAACAGTTTTGAGAAGTTATTATTGTTAGGACACGGCAATATTCTACGAATAATCGAGTAGCGAAGGGTTCGGCCAGTTTCTGATGTTCGATCGATATCGCGAGCGAGCTCGTCGAGTGAGTGAGTGAGTAGTGCGAGAGGAGGTCGTCGAGATAATTGAAACGACGGTCGTAGTCGTCCTCGGCATACAGGTAGAATCCGGCGAGTCATCGTGTGAGCCACGGTCGACAGTCGTACGTCGAGGGGATGGAAATTATTAAAATTGACTCGTGTCGACCGTAGGAAAGTACTGAATATGATTGGGGGTGGTGGGCCTCGAACGTTGGGGTGGCCCGAGAAAATCGCTGCTAATTCTAGGCATTTGATCCACGGACTCATCCACCACCTGCATGCACACCTCACACTTTTCCCATCGAACAGTCCTCCACGTCAAATTCTTTAAAAAAATAATGATAATAATAAAAAAATGCTATACAAATTTTTCCAATATTTTCATTAATCTTTAATTATACATCTCTACAAAAAAAAAATTGCAGTGTACACCGTAATAATAATGTTGTGAAACTGAGGAGACAATAATAATTAATAAAAAAAAAATGTTTACTTTGAATTTAAAAAAGAAGAAAAAAATTCCAGCATTTATTTCCATTTTCTGTGGATGCGTTAATCGAATGGAAAAGTACTTTGAGTTTGCTGCTTTTCTGGTGCGTATTGTCCAAAATCAGTGAGTAACTATCACAGAATATATTTTCCAAGTATGAGTCAAACCCCATTGAATTTTGGCCTTCGAAACCAAACAATAGATAATTTAGTGATTTTTCGAAATTTTATCAAAAGCGTGAAAGGCGATACCACCGATTGGTCAGAGACTCAACACGGTTTACCATCACCCTTAAGAGGCACATTTCCTTTGCTCTCCATTGTTCAGTGAATTTTTTTTTTTTTCTTTTTTTTTCGGTTACTAGATTCTGTAATAGGATAAGATAGATGATATTGTGTGTTCTGCTGTCGCAGGGACTGAGACAATCGACGAGTTAGAACTTTGTTGAGCGTGACAATAGTCGTGACGCATCGTCGACACTTGCAGCGCGTAAACATGGTCGTAAAATCGTCACTGGAGCCCAAGACACTCTGTCGAATTTGGTCAGGTCCTCGCGTGCCGTCGGCAGTCAAATTTGAGTCACTCCAAATTTATGACCTTTTTTGGCAGCCCAAATTTTCAATGGCAATGAAAATCACTTTTTTGCCTAATTTGTACACGTTTTATTGAACGCTTCCCTTTTGAAATATTTTATTGTCAAGCCATTTGCTATTTTAGATGGGGAAAATATGGTCAGCCTGTTTTGGGCACGTCGAGGGCTTGATTCATGGTCAATTACGCTTGCTTTTGTGGTGAATAATTGGAGGAAATATTTGTGAGCTTCTTTGACACCTCAAATTTTTAAGGGCATTGGAAATAATTTTTTAAAAATTGTACACACTTTGAACATTTTTCTTTAGAAATATTTTATCGTTAAATTAGCCTCGATTTTTTAGATGGCAAAAATATGATCACTTTCTTCTGGGAAATTTTTATCCAGAAATGTCAGATTATTTTCATTTTTTTTTTGTTTTTTCAGAAAAATTCAAGGCAATTTATTTATTCACACAAAAATTATAAAATTAATTCTTAAAGCTATAAATGTAAAAGTAAAATTGGCAAACAAATTTTCTAAAAAATTAGTGATAATTTTCTTCGTAAATCTGTGCCCAAAACCAATTTGTTAAAACTACAAATAACTATAGATTCCTGTTTCAATTCTTCATAATTTCGTGAACTTAGTTTTTTTTTAATTGGCCTCGAGTTTTGAGCGCTTGATAAATTTCTGAAGTGTCTTAATCAGGATGAAAACTTAAATACGTGCTTTTTCTTTAATGTGGATGGATTAATTATCTGCAAATCTGTCGGTAAACGTTTTCCTTTGACAAATATCAAGTTAATATATATCTCAATAAAGATAGGGAAAAAAAAAATTCGGTCTGTCCCATATGCCAAGGTCGAGGGTCGCTCTCGAGTCTATTATTTTTGCTTTTGGAGCGGAGAATCGAAGGGAATGGTTGGGCGGTCGTGTGTGTGCGACCAGGTCGTAGATAGAGATGAGAGAACGTGCGCGCTGGAGAGTCCGGGGCTCGCCGATTCGGGGGTTGCAAATCTGGGAAAAGCTCGGCGAGGCACGCGTACGGAGCGGCCCAACAGCCCCTCCGACGGTCTGCGTCTCTTCAGGGTTGATAAAGCACACTCGAATCATCGTTTTTTAAATGGCCTCCATATCGATCCCACTCTCTCATCTCGGTAAATCTGCTACACGTCGTCGAGACGTTTTCACGCTATAAATATTTCCAAAACTTTCATATCCGCAAAAAAAAACAAAAAAAAATGACAAATGTAAATTCATTTTCGGGGTCCTAATTTTTTTTTCCATAGCTGCCGATTAAGAGAAATTTAAAATATTTTTTCACTCTCATTTTTTAATTTTTATTGGTCTGCATCGATTCAGAATTGATGAAGTAACTACGAAGAATTGTTATGTTATTTCATTGAATTTTGTATTTTTATATATTAACCAAATAAAAATAAATTTGTTATTAAATTTCTGCGTCGGCTGGAAGCAAATTTTCATTTTATATTCGTAAATCAAGAGAAAGGGCAACGAAAAATATGAATTACAGGCTTAGAACAGAAAGCAACAGAAGAGCATCTCCAAAAAAAAATTCACTAATCGTTCGTCTCGTCATCACGTCGTTTTGTTTATACGCCAGAAAAGCCCGATTAAGAAAGTGCAAGGGTTAAAAAAAAAGTACCGAAAAATGGCGGATAATCTTTTGGTATTGAATAAATCTCATCTCATCTTCGAACATTATCTTCGGGCTCTGCTTTTATCCGTGTATTTTTGCTTGCGGTTTACCCAAGTATTATTATCGTGGAGTATAGACGAGCTCGTAGCTTGTGGATTATCGCACCGGTTCTCGGATTATCCTCGCGTTACTATCGTCGCGCCGTGCCTCGTTTGTACATGCTAAAATATATACAATCCATAATATACTAATCTACTGCGCGCGGAGTAATCCTGAAGCGCTTACGAGTTTTTACGTGCTCAAAAATATATACAATTCATACTATCCTAACCAATTACGCATGCAGTACGCGCTCGTCTGTTATTCCGGGTGTTTCCGGTTTGTGGCAGAATTTTTTCACAATGTAAAAAAATTTTTAATTCATCGATTGTTAAGTTAATTTGTTATACAGTCACAGTCGACACTTGTAAAAATTCGAATGTGTTTCGCAATAATTCCATCATAAATATAGACCGTAATCGATTACATAATCAATAATGTAATCCTGCAGCGCTTGCGAATTTTTACGTGGCGCTGCGTCTCGTCGATGCCTTTGAATGTTTTCGAGATCGTGAAAAAAAAAAAAAAAAAAACAAAATACATACACACGAGATTAAGAAAGGGAAAGAGAGAGAGAGAGAAAGCGAATCCTTCGTAAAACCAGAAGAAAAGTCGCGCGAAGTGCATTGGGTTTTTCCGGCCGTTGGGAAAACTTGCAGAACGACGAGGCGCTCGGTTTTCGTAGTCGATCGCGCACGTCTCTCATTTTGTATACGCAGGCAAAAGCTCCAACGCCCTCTGTATCTCGTGACCGAGGCTCTGCGGGTAAAGTCTCTCGCGCAAATGTTGTGACAGCGTCTTACGAAGTCAAATCTTGCGTTTGACCGATTTCCACGGTTTTCCGGGCGGGTGTTTCCGACCCGGATCCGTTTAGGACCCACTTTTCGCAGCGAGGCATCTGGGACAGTTTAGAATTAGTCCGACGGCTAATCCTTTCGCAGTTAACGTCGACCTACTTCAAATATGCACTGAACTGCGGTCATCGCGAACGAGCCGAGAGTCGCAGCTCAAAAGGTCCCGGTAAAACTAGCGTCTGCCTTGGGACTTTCCGAGTCGCTCGCATCTTCGCCCGGATTTTCAAGAAACGATCTTCTCTCGGTTGCGAAGTTGCACATTGGGCAAGGCCCAATTTTGTTACGGTATTGCAAATGCGAATTAAACATAAATGCATTATCATTAAATTGATTAAAAAATTGATATTGCCAACTATAAAAAGTGGATTGTTAAAATGATTGCTATTAAAAAAGATAGCATTTATTAAAATTGCCGCAACTTGACCTAATTATGTAGTAGTTACATAGTAGCACGTATTTCGCAATTTTTTTTCGACTTTACTTTTCCTCTTGTTTTTTCTATACAACAAAAAGTATTAGATTTCGTTGTCGTGTAAGAGCAATTTTGTTAATTAAAAATTTTGTATAACAATATTAACACTGTGACACTTAAACAGAACACCGGAAATTGAAAAAAAAAAAATTTCAATAAAACAGCTATTGTTAATTACCTCTATATTTGATTGTATTAGATTAAACAAAAAAATCGTTCAAAAATTATTTTCGAATTACCGATAAATAAATAAAAATCGATACAGCATTGAATATCTCAGCTGCACTGTGTCAACAATTTTGCCCAGATTGACTCTGAAGGTTCGCGTGTCAAAGGGCAAAAAAGCAGTGCTTTTCAGATTGCAAAACTCGTAGTTTAGCGCCGGGGAAAAAAAACCCTTGGTGCGCACGAGGGTTGAACGGGATGGGTTTGCCCTACAAAAACATCTCGAGGAGAAGCTCGTGCGGTTGGGGTATTGAGGGTCGGTGCCAGAGAACGAAGAGAGGAGAGAGAAGGGGGGGGCGGTGAAAAATACCTGTCACACGATTACGAAGGTCCGTTTGTGTTTCGTGAGCGGCGGCGCGTAGAAAAGAACGAGGAGTGGCGGCTAACGCGGGATTTGTTGTTTCAGCGTTCAGGGACAACAAACCGAGCAGCGCGGAGAGACTTCCAGCCGCATAAATACATATATACAGTGTGTTTACGTCGAGAAGTCAATTTTTCGGGTGCAAAAGCGCCGCCGAGAAAATCAGGTGCACCCGAGTGCGGGTCACGTTCGAAACACATACACTCGACACTCGTGGAAACTCACCGGAGAAAATACGAGATCGGCTGTCGGGCGAGTGTTTCGCGCTCGAGAAAATCAGTCCCCCCCGAGCGAAGGCTCTGTCGCGGGATTCTCTCGTGCTATCGCATAAATTCCCCGCTGCTGTGTTGATGCGCGCGACCCTGACACACTTTGGCCATGTTTTCGCTCGACTAAACGCATATAATAACAATATGAGTGGTCGCGCGGCAGCTCACGAAAGTTTTCTATGTGTCACGATGGTTTGACACTTTTGTGACGTCATGGACAAAGCTTTGTTTTTGGAAGACATTTTTTTTTTTCAGTGGAAGAAGTATAACCACGATATGAATTATTGTGCTGCTGTTCACGATTCGTTTTCATGTAGTTTGACAGTTTTGCGGCGTCCTGGAATAAGTTTTGGTTTTGGAAGACATTTTTTTTTAGTATAAAAAGTATAATAACGATATGAATTATTGCGCGGCTGACCACGAAATTTTTTGAGGTAATTTCACAGTTTTTGGGAAGAAATTTTTTTTTTTTAGATATTCATGTTAGTATAATTGAGAAATTTCTGCAAAGCAGATTTGACAAATTCTGAGTCCCAGACTAGATCAACACACAGAAATCTTTATAGTTAAACAGTAGAAAAATTTTGGGGTTAAAAATAATATAGCGAATATTGCACATTCCTAAAACACATTTAATCCTCGACATGAGAAAAAAAAACGTCTGTTACACAAAATTACAACAAAAAAATTGTTTTTCTCACCGTACGATTTCGGAAGCCAAGATCTTTTTGGAATACCGAGCAAATATGAAATCGGAATCCGAGTGTGCATATGCAAAGAATTTTTTTCTCGGCGTCCAAACATTTGCTTAATTGTCCCCATGCAAATAATGGTGATCTCTTTGGAATAAAGTTTCAAACGATATTTGTATTTCCTGCCCCGCATAACATTTTCTCCATTTCTCGAGACTCCCGTTTTTTTTTTCTCTCCTTTTTTCTTCAAAGAATCGAAATAAAGGTGAGACGGAAGGGCCCTTCGCCCTGTCTCACTCTTCGACTCTCGTGCGCCGAGTTATCATCGGTGTTAATATATACGAAGTGCTGCTGGTAGCTTTTGGACCACCCACGTGGTCGTGGCTGCAGGTATAGCATATATACCGCACAGTATCCACGAGATGTTCTGAAGGATCCACTCACAATGCTCGCCGAGCGTTTGCCCATGCACCCGCGCTCTTCTTCAGCATCGACCGACAGCAACAGGGCGTCTCGCTCTGCCTCGTGGCCTCGCACACCGCTCGCCGTCCCAATGCCTTATAAAAATGACAAAACACTTTTATATCGGGCGACACGCCGCGCGGCACGCACGCCTTTTTTCACGGCTCATATCCTTTCCACAATAATAAACTGTGTAGATGGATGCGATGACCCATAACACTTCTATGGCTTCAAATGAACTTGTAAGAGCAACTATATTTTATTTCCTCAGGGGCAACTTTTTATTTTAAATTTTCTCTGTGAGGAAATTTGACTTCCTTGAGGGAAGATAAAAAATTGTTACTTTCATGGGAAAGTCAAATTCGTGAACAATTTTTGGTTATTTTTTTACTCTCGGGCAGAGGAAGATAAAATTATTAGAAATGTGAGAAAATTTGACTTCCTTGAAGGTCGAAAAAAAAAAATTGTTATTTTCGTGGGAAAGTAAAAATTGTGAAAAATTTTCTATTATTTTTTTATTCTTGGGCAGAGAAAGATAAAATTATTAGAAATGTGATAAAATATTGATTAATGAATATTGATGAATAATTTCTAAATATTCATTATTTATTTTCATTTTGGGTATATATTTTTATATATATCTTTTAAATCTGCAAGAAAATGAGAAAGCAACGTGGAGGAGTTTCCTAAGAGCATCGAGTGCACAGATGAAAATAGAATTGATAAAAAGGGATCGGGCAGATAAGTTAATGCACTCGAGATAAAAATTTGATTTTATTTGCGTTTATTTAGCTCGGTGAGGTATTATAATAAATCGTCGGAGAGAAAAAAGGATTCGCTCGACTGTATCACTGTTGACAATAATAATAATAATAATAATAATAATTGTCTACACGTGAAATCGAGAATGAATAATACGACGATAATCGGTATCGCTATCGGATGCGATCGGCGGAGAGGAAAAATAAATATGTGCTGAATAGAAATCATCGCTGGCCACCAGAATTTAAGCGGGCGGATATATCTCACCCCCATATCGTTCCTATCGATGCGCCGAGTCCGATCGTTCAATACCGATAACAATTCAACGTTCTTGTGGCTGTTATTATGATCTTGAGCAAACAGGGAACCTCGATCGCGATTATTATCACAAAGCTCAACACAGCAAAGAGAGATGCGCGACTCTTTGTTTATTCGGCACTCACTTAATTTTATATTAATACATTTATATATAAAAATCATTCCCATCTCTCCAATGGCTTTTCCATGCTATTTTTTTTGCTTGGGCGTGGACGGTCCAATTTTTTGTTTCCTGCTTTTTTTTCTTCCATGTGAAATTTTAATCAAATTATTATTATTTTAAATGGACACTTGAAAATATTTCAAAGATTAATATACTTTATGAGAGGTTTTGTTGTTGTTGCACATCTCGCTTATTGAATTCAGTTTAATATAATATTACGTATCTTGCACAAATACATTTTTATTAAAATACAAATATTTGTATGATAAACACGAGTTTCATAAAAAATTTTCATGCATTGCACAATAATTTTATACCGTTACCGATATGTCAAATTAGATATACACCGAATTTTCAAAAAACTTGTACAGAATATTGATTTTCATAATTTTTTACAGAATCGTTTAATTTCCATATTCAATGAAAGGTAACTTTTTGTGATGAATAAAAAAAATTATCTGGAGACTGTGAGAGAAATCATTAATTACCGGATAATTAATTAGTCGTGAGTAATTAAATTTGTATCATGAGAAAAAAAATGATGTCATACAAATTTGCGGAAGAAACAAATGTGCAGGCCGGAGAATTACGAGCAATATATTCACTAATTTTATTTATGAGGTCAATTAAGGAAAGCCCGTGTGTTTTGCATACTTTTAAAGCGGGTTCGAAGATTGTTAGTGCATCGACTTTAGGCGCGGTATCCTTACAAACGATCCGACAACGTGGAATACGCGATGAGGATGTGCGATGCATCGCCGGGACACTTTGTTTACTGGAACAATATTTTCATCGCGCAAACAATTCGTGCGGCTCGATAAAGACACGGCGATACATTTTGTGCCGTGTATTATGTTGGTTCGGGAGTTCGCTCGGATTTTCAGCTCGTTCCATATTCATAATCGTCAATCTTGATTAAACATTTTTATACCCGTGTACAAAGAGAAATAAAATCGATCGCCAATTAAAGGCCAACATTAAAAAGAAGGATATCAACGTCGAAAAAAAAAATATAATTATGCTATTATTTTATTTTTGAACTATTATTCAGTATGCGTTCGGAGTTCGATGACTACTCGTGAATAAATTTCAAGCTCTTGACAAACTCTTAGCGAACACATTATTTATGCAACGACGAGCTGTTTGTATATTCATTATATATTGCGAGCGCATTCGCAAATTTAAATAATCATTTTTAACGAGTCAAGGAATGAAGACAAATATAGTTATTTTTTCCGTTGCATAATTATCATCGTGATTATTGTTAATTCGCTTTAATTTAAATTTCTTCAATTTCAATTAACAAAAACCACATTTTTTCCCCTCGAAACAATTTTCCATAAAACGCCCGAAAAATACGAAAAATGCAACGCGAGAATTTGACACGACAAAAATTCCTTTTCCCCGCTCCTCTTCGCTTCGATATTTAAGATAAACCGGAAGTAGCTTTATATCGGCTGTCCAGCGAACGTACACACGGCGCTCGACTTTTTACAGGCGGCTTCGGTGGCGCGTTGTTAATTCGGTGGCTTCGCGCGGGGGTGCGACGGGGGGTGCTAATTTTGCTGGGTGGTAGGTGGACGCTCGGACATTCATTTCCGGGCTCTTTCGCGGCACGTTTTATGGCGTGTCCGGCATAGACGCCTGCGGTTCAATTACTCGAGCGAGTCTGGTGAACTGCTGCCACTATAGCAAAGCTATATACACATATACATGCATATACATATATATATACACAAGCTACAATCGTATACGACTATCGACTGAAACGCTTCGCCGCACGAGGTCGCGTAGAAAAAAAAAAGCTCCTCGGATATTTGTCGACGCTTTGGCGAGTTGTGAGCGTTCGGCGAAGCTGTCGCGGTTTTTCGTGTGCCCTCGTCGTGTGTTATTCCCCCCTCCGCTTTCGCCGCTCGACGAATCCTCGACTCGCATTCTCTCTCTCTTTTTCTCTATCTTTCCGTGTACCCTTTCGTCATAACTCTTCCGCTCAACGAACTCGCACGCCGAGCTCACAACTCCTTTCCCCCCTTCCTTTACTCTCGTTTCCCTTTCTTTTCCCTCTTTATCTTGCTCGTGTTCGCTGTTGCTTTTTGTTTGTCTCTCGTTTTTTTTCGTAATGTCTGGCGCTGGGCTTTGCAGAATATGCGGAAGAGGTGAGTGGAAAAAAAAAAACACACAGTTTCGTGCACACCGCAAAAGTGACCGGTGCCAGCAAACGCAACGCAGGACAGATAATCCCCGAGGGTACTTATAACAGATTTGTAAGAGCTGGGAACCGCAAGATCGAAAGCCGTCGTAAATATTGGAAAGTCCGAGATATACGCAATGTCGCCTGGAGATCATCGTCGCAACAATGTGCCAGGCTGTAAAATGGATTTTGGGCTTTTGGCTGGGGTTTTTTACGCACGGGCTACGCCGGGATTGATAAGTTTTAAGGAAAATGCGTGTGTGTGTGTGTGTGTGTTGGAGGGGAATTTTCGGAGGGATGAAATATTTTTAATTCGTGTGCAAAAACGAAAATATGCTTAGTTAAGGTTTTCGTACAATTGTGTTTTTTCCGGTATTGATTTTTATAATTGTAACAAATGTTTTGGGTAAAATGTGTAGCAGGGGTTTAGTTAGGTGGGTTAGGTAATAGAAATTAATAGAAATTGCGTAAAATGGTTGAATGTTTTATTGGGTTATCGGAAATGAAATTTTGACACGAATTTTTTATTTAATTAATCGGATAATTATCGGAGCTATATTAAATTCGGCGTTTTATTTATTAAAAAAAAAAAACGAAAATGACAAATCGGTGGTTACTTTTGTTTTATAAAAATTATTCCAGTTTTATTATTTATTTTTGCGTGAGGGCGATTTTAGTTGAATAAGCAATAAAATTGGCCGAACCCCGAAAATATTTTATTATGTATTTGAAATATTTTTGTGGATCGTTAGATCAAATTCATTTAGAGAATTTACTTTCGATTTATTTTATACTACGGTACTATTGAAGAAAAAATAGTAAAATACGCGAAGAAATTGAAAAAAAAAAATTAATGGAGGCATGACAAATGCGTAATTGTTGTGTGCGATTATAGCGCAATTTCCTTGCCGAAAATTAATATCGGAAGCGCGCGCGACAAGACGAGACTATTGAGACGACGAGAGACGACGATGGAGTTCGGATAAGCATCACGAGTGTTTGTTCAAGTACACAATTTGAGAGCAACTAAAGTGTAAGTAAACAATCCATATTGACAGATAAAGATCGCAGCATTTACAAGGATCTGTGGAGTTGATCTATTATAACGTCGAGGGGCGACGGCGCGCGCGCGCAACTTAGCAGCCTTATCTTTGATATTTCTCGACGAAAGCATTCGGTAGTCGAACGTGTTGTATAACACGCACTCCAGACAAACTACAATTATTACTATCGGATAAAAAGCCTTCCATTCACTGGCTGTTTGATTACAGTCACTGCAGACCTTTCCAAAATTCAATATGCAATATTTTGTGGAAAACATTTTTTTTTTTTAACTTTGAAAATCTGGAATATTCATCGAATATCAACATTATTATATATTCTTATAATATTATTTGTAATTTCCCAATTTTATAGCTTTTTGTTGATGTTTTGATGTTTAACTTACGACAATATTTTTTGCAACTAAAATAATTATTTAGAAAAAAAAAAAAAATCGTAAATGCGTTACAAATAAAATGAACGTGAAAAAAGTGTGAAATTTAGAACTGAAAGTTGATCTTACGATTAAATAACACTATTTTAAAAAAATACTACTTAATAATTTACTTATTGTCATAAATAACAAAGAGATTATTGTGTCATTGTTAGCCGATACTTTTCTCATTCTCACGAAAAACGTACGAAAAAGTGAGAAAATTCTCAAATACTTCGAAATTATCAATAACAAAAACAAATAAACAAAAATTTTTTTTTTCAAACTACAATTCACGTTTTCAATAAAGCAAACAAAGCAAAAAAATTGAGGGTAAACTTGGACTCACCATCCGCAAAGCATTATTCATAAATTCCTTCCTCTTCGCGTCTCAATTACAAAAAGCCAGTAACTCATAAATGCGCGTTAAGACGAAGAGCTTCTCTGCCCAGTAAATTTCTGCAAAGAAGAAAAAGGCATTATGAGTGAGAATGTGTCGATTGGGGGGCACGGGAAACAGGTTTTTCCTTCCAAAGGAATAATCTATTAGCAGCTTTTTTCTTATTTTATTATTATTATTATTATTATTTTCAAATCCTTATACAAAGCGTTTCTTTATATCACAACGTAACAAAATTCCTTACGTTCTTACGCAGCGATTTTTCGCAAACGTCTTTCTCTCGCAACGAATCTTGACTTCCGTTGGCCGAGTGATTCGCGAGTCACAGCGTCGCGACGTCTCGTTTCTCCGCAATCTCAATAAAATCCAATTCGATAGAATCCAAACAACAACAACGACAGTAACAAAAATTTACAAAACCAACGCCCACCGAACGAATGACCAAGAAAAAAAAAAAAAAAAAAAATCAAAAGCAACAAAAACCGAACATCACGGCGGACATGAGGTCTCCGAGCGATAAAAACAATATTCGATAATACGACAGATATAAAGTGATATGTAGAACGAGAACGTCTCGCGAACCGGTGCCTCGAGAGGTGTCAAACGCGGTGGCAGTTGACATGACATGAGACGAGGCCAACGACGACGACGACGACGACGTCGTTGGGATACGGGCCGAACGTACGACGTCCGTGCAAAATTACGCAAGCATCAGGGGGCCCGGAGACTCGGGTTCTATCGCGGCCGTTGGGACGCATGCGCGTTTGCATTTTTTCACCGCGCTCGAAAGGATCGCGTCGACTAGCGGGCGTGATCGTTACTATTCAGAGGTACCGCTAAGCCCCGCCCCCGCGGCGCCGTGATTGGCCGCGCGGACGGGCCCGCGGGGATTCGCGGGCTCCGATTGGCCGGCCGAGGGGATGAAGGCGGTCGGGCTGCCGTGCGAAGGTGCGCCGCGTGGTGGGGACTGTTTGAACAAGACTCGGCGACTCAAGAGTACCGGAGTACACTCGCTAACCGGCCTCCATCCACACTACACACAGAGTGAGAGAGTGAGAGAGGGCGCGGAGCTCAAATAGCCGCAAATAACCAGGACACGACGGTGTCTGTCAGTAGATCGGGGCCTCTTCTCGCACGGGAGCCCTGTTCCAGCCAGTGTGTGTTATATAGTTGTTGTGTTGGGACAACAATTACCCCTATCGTCGAGCCAACGTAATCGAGTAGTTGTACTGTGCCGGGACACGACGCATTGTTCGGTTAAAACTATCGTCGTATACGCGGTTGTTTCGCTCGGCGAAGCGGCGCACTCGATACCTCGAGATTCGTCGATACACACCGCGCGAGTGCTTCGTTTTTCTGTTTATTTATTTCTGTGTGTTACTGTTTGTGCACCGAATTCCCCGACGCTTCACCATCGATACTTCTCTATTTTTTTTCTTCATCCTTTCGCCCCGTGACTTTAATCGCACGACGATTATACACGGATAACGCGAAAGAGAGAAAGAGAGGGACTGCAAATAAGTGCATCGAAGTCTAAAGAAAGGGGGCAAAGAAATATTTGTAGGTTATCCATCGAGGGGGACACGAGTGTCGAGGGATTGTGTTGACAGTGGAGTATTATTATCTCGAGGTGTTTTCTGGTAGTGAACGAAATAGAAACGATACTCTCGTTTGGATAGACGCGATGATTATAAACGGACTATTAATTGAATTACTTGCTTAGTCGCAACGAGAGACTCGATACAATCGTGATACGCATCGCATATTCGGTTGATGCACGGATCGCGTTGGTGTTGATTTCTGAGATATCCAGAAATAGAGCCACGATAAGAGAAAATAATAAAAAGTCGTGTGTGTGTGTGTGTGTGTGTGTGAATTTTTTGTTTTTGTTTCCTTTTTCGATAAGCGTGCCGTGAGTCGGCGTGCTGACGGGCCAAACTAATGCTTCCGGTCTGACGAATAAAGGTCTCAATCGGACGAGATTAACGACAATTAAATAACATCTATGACAATGTTACAATCGCAGAAGCTGTACAGCGAGGCTGGCAGCCTCGGCGGGGCGATGACGAGCGCGGCGATGACGAGTATGGGCAGCATGGCTCCCACTTACAGTACCATTAACTCAATGGGTTGCGTTTCCATGGGCATGTCGATGGGTGTGGGTGTTGGTCCGAGTTGCAGTCCTCAAGGGGCGAGCGGTTTCAACATGAGCACCATGAGCTCGATGGGTATGGCGTCTATGGGAGGCGGTGGAATGGCTGGATACGGTGGTGCGTCGATGGGCGGCGGTGCCGGATGCATGAGCGCCGTCGGATATGGTCCTCTGACGCCAAGCGGCGGTGCCGGTGTCACGAGAGACGCTTTGTCCTTGGTTGAGCCGGATTCACCGAATTCGGCGCTTCAACGTGCACGCACCGACAAATCCTATCGGCGTAATTACAGCCACGCCAAGCCACCGTATTCCTACATAAGCCTCATCACAATGGCCATACAAAACGCCCACTCGAAGATGCTCACCCTATCGGAGATATATCAATTCATAATGGACCTGTTTCCGTTCTATCGTCAGAATCAACAGCGCTGGCAAAATTCCATAAGGCACTCGTTGAGCTTCAACGACTGCTTCGTCAAGGTCCCGAGGACCCCGGACAAGCCTGGCAAAGGATCGTTCTGGACACTTCATCCGGAGAGCGGTAACATGTTCGAGAACGGTTGTTATCTTCGTCGTCAGAAGAGGTTCAAGGACGAGAAGAAGGAGATGTCGCGACAGAGCACGAAGCACCAGCAGCATCAGCATCACGCGACCGCCGCCGGTGGAGGACACAACAGCCCGAATTCTCAGCACGATCAGCTCGGAGGTCATCCCGGAAAGAAGACCCCTTCCTCGTTGCACCACGCGCCCCAACAGCAGGACGACAAGGATCTTCACTCGCTCGTGTCGTCGCATCATCATCATCACGCGTCCGGACTTCATCAGCATCACGGAAGCCTGAAGAGCGACACTACGGACATCGGGGGATTGCTCGGACCCGATTTAGGCGCCGCGCACGACGAACTCGCCGCCATGGTTGGACGCAGTCTTCATCCTCATCTACTCACCGATCCCTCGGCTCTTCATCATGGCATGACCGGGAGCCTCAAGCAGGAATCGCCTTACACCGCGTCGAGTCATCCCTTCAGCATCACGAGGCTACTTCCCGGTGCGACCGCGGGTACTTCGCCCGGCGCACAGGACAGCAAACCACCCGAACTCAAGATGTACGAGCAACTTCATCAGAGCTACGCGAATTACGGTTCTCCTCATCATCCCCATCCTCACTCGGCCCCACCGGGTCATCATCATCACAATGGCATGCATCCCGGATCGAATCCATCCGGTACCATGCACAACATGACCAATCATCATCAGGATTACTATCAGAGCCCGCTTTATCATCACGCGAGCAGCGTCACGACCTCCGGCGCACCTCCGCCACCTCCGTCCTCCGCTGCACCGGGATTGTGACATCACGCTACCCACCCGTACACACTAGCCTGAGCCGCAGCCGCTGCGGCGTACAACGCCGCGACGACAAACTCATCGATGCCGATAAACGGCAGCAATCTGAGCCACCATCAGCACCAGCTTCAGCATCATCATCAGCAGCAGCAACAGCAGCAGCAGCAGCATGATCAAGCCGTGGAACGCGGGGAGCCGAGCGAGGATCATCGCCGCCGGATCGGCACCATCAGGCCTATCGCCAACACCAGCGACGTCTTCGTCGGTGGCACCGTCGCTCATGATCAGCATCACGTGAGCACCTGGCACGTCGTCACTGGCGTCGAAGATCCCGACGACGAGGACGACGAAGACGATAACGCCGGTTACACGGAGCAGAGAATCTGAGGGGCGTAGGATATTTGCGATTAGCGAGGGCTTTATCGGGTTCTTCAGGGTCTCTTTGAGATCTGGTCCGAGACCGGGGAAGCGACCACGGATGCCAATTTTTTTAAATTCTTTCAATTATCTTCAATGGTTTACACTCTCCATTGGGTTGCCGTTGGTTAGTTTAATACAAACGAGGAAAGAAAAAAATTATTCAAGGCTCGACAAAGCCGCGCCGGGAGATAAAATTGATAATGTATATGGGAGACGAGTCTGGGAATCGAGAGATAACGCTACCTGCCGAGATTATGACCATATCGTAGCTCCGAGTGACGCTCTAAAGTTACTCGTGGCATTCTCTCTCGTTGAGACTTTGAAATATCTTCTTTTTTTTTTTTTAATTCACTTCTCGTCCGAAATCTGTTGTCCTCAACCTTGTAGATCTCGATTAGCGTCGAAAGATTTGGACGATAGCCGCAACAATAAGCTGATACGCGGAGACTTATCGATAACGTGATATCGAGTACGAGTTTTCGGCGTGTCGCGGTTCTCGGCAGTCGCGTCTCATTGCGTTTCTTGGCTCCGTCCGGTTCACCGTCCCTCGCGAAAATCTTATTATATTCTCGATGGG